>CM028346.1:41916744-42107129 GCA_016618105.1 Dendrobium huoshanense | reverse complement strand
TCTGTTGATGGAGGTCGGAAGGACCATATTAGGCGACGGAGGTCAAAAGGACTGTAGTCAGCAGGAGACCAAGGTCAGAAAGACTGTTGTCTGTTGGTGGAGGTCGGAAGGACCATAGTAGGCAAAGAAGGTTAGAATGACCGTAGTCGACAGAAGATCGGGGTCTGAAAGACCGTTGTATGGTGATGGAGGTCGTAGTGACCGTAGTAGGCGACGGAGGTCGGGAGGGCTGTAGTCGGCAGGAGACTGGGGTCAGAAAGATCGTTGTATTGTGATGGAGGTCAGAGTGACCGTAGTAGGAGATGGAGGTTGGGAGGACCATAGTCGGTAGGAGACTAGGGTCTGAAAGATCGTTGTTAGAATAAGACCAGATTCTGAAAGACGGTTGTTGGCAGGAGACCAGGGGTCTGAAAGACCGTTGTATGGTGATGGAGGTCGTAGTGATCATAGTAGGCGACGGAGGTCGGGAGGACCGTAGTCGGCAGGATATTGGGGTAAGAAAACTGTTGTCTTGTGATGGAGGTCAGAGTGACCATAGTAGGCGATGGAGGTTGGGAGGACCGTAGTCGGCAGGAGACCAGGGTCTGAAAGACTGTTGTTGGTAGGAGACCGAGGTCTAAAAGACCGTTGTTGGCAGAAGACCGGGGTATGAAAGACAATTGTATGGTGATAGAGGTCGGAGTTACCGTAGTAGGCAACGGATTTTCGGAGGACCATAGTTGGTTGAAGACCAGGGTCTAAAAGACCATTGTTGGCGGGAGACCGGGGTCTAAAAGACCGTTGTCTTGTGAAGAAGGTCGGAGTGACCGTGGTTGGAAGGAGACAAGGGTCAGAAAGACTGTAGTAGGAGGGCAATACTTCGGTAGAAGTTTGGGTGTTAGATGGTGGTCCGGTGGAGTCCGGGCCTCAAGTGGTGGTCCGGCAGAAGTTTAGGCCTCATGTGGTGGTCCGGCGGAGCAACGACGTCAGGCGGTGGTCCGAAAGAAGTCCGGGCCTCAGGTGGTGGTCCGGCGGAGAAACGATGTCAGGCGATGGTCCGGAGGAGGTGAGGACCTCAAGTGGTGGTCCAGAAAAAGTTCGGGACTCCGGTGGTGGTCCGGCGAAGCAACGGCGTTAGGCGGTGGTCCGGCGGAGGTGAGGGCCTCAAGTGGTGGTCCAGAAGAAGTCTGGGCTTCAAGTGGTGGTCCGGCGGAGCAACAAAGTCAAGCGGTGGTCCGGCGGAGGTGAGGGCTTCAAGTGGTGGTCCGATGGAGCAACGACATCAGGCGGTGGTCCGGCGGAGCAACGACGTCAAGCGGTGGTCTTGCGGAGCAACGACGTCAGGCGGTGGTCCGGCGGAGCAACGACGTCAGGCGGTGGTCCGGCGAAGGTGAGGGCCTCACGTGGTGGTCCAGCGGAACAATGGAGTCAGGCGGTGGTCCGGCGGAGGTAAGGGCCTCAAGTGGTGGTCCGGCGGAGCAACGACGTCAGGCGGTGGTCCAGCGGAGGTGAGGGCCTCATGTGGTGGTCCGGCGAAAGTCCGACGGTGGTCGAGGAGGCTAGGAAGCAAGAGTGATCTCCGATCTCTTTCTCCTTTTTCCTTAGGCTTAGGATCCCTTTTCATGAGGAGAGGGAGCTCTATTTTTATATTTTGGGAATGGCATGACATGTAAATAAGTGAGAGATCATGGGCAAATAAAGAGTGGTCGGATGAACGGCCGATGTTGAATCCCTTGATTATGCACCGTTCTTTAGACATTTGAAGACCTTAATGATGTTGGAATTCGGCGATCTTAGGCTCGTTGGATTTTTCTCGTTGAGCCGCTCGATTCGAGTATAAGCTTGTTATGTTTAGAAACCGTTTAGCAATCCAATTTGTGGTTTGAACCTTCCAACAGCGCTTTGGGTCCTTGATTTGGACTCATTTGGGCACGGATTGAGTCGAATTTGGGGTCGTTGGGTTTGTATTTCCGAGACGCTCAGTTCGACTATAAGTTTGCTGAAATCGGTGTTAGGATGATCTCCGAATTAATTTTTTAAGTTTCCAATTTAATTTTGCATCGAGATTCGCGCTCGATTAAGATACTTTTTGACGACGTATCAATTATAATTTGCTTAATTCACACATAAAAGAGAATATATATATATATATATATATATATATATATATATATATATATATATATATATATAACATAATTAAAAATAATTTGATGTATATATGCATAAGAGATCCACTGGAAACCCTAAATGAAGTTTCAAAACTAATTTTTTAATTTAAAAAATACTTAATATATTATTTATCTAAATAATATTTAAGTGGTGAAAATAATTAAATAAAAAAAATAATTCATAAAAATAAGTGTTGATATCTAAAAAAATTTTAAATTTCAAACTAATTTTATTTTTAAATTAAAATTAATAATGTTTAAAAAAAAGATATATAATTTTTATTTTTTTATTTTAAAATATTTTTAAATTAAATTTAAAAGAAAATTAATTTAAAAATAGGTTTAAAATTAATTTAAAGCCTATATAAGTAAAAATGCCAGCGGCGAGCTATGTTGAAGAGCAAGATTGGATCTGCAGTCCATGGGAAATCACTACCTAGCGCGCGATGAATGTGCCACCGACAATGATTGCCGCAATGACTGCGGTAAGATTGTCGCGGTCGTGGCATTACTTAACAACGTATGCAAAGCCGTGGAGCCATCAGATCTCACGTGGTTTGAGATGGACGACTTTGATTGCGTCAAACATGAGATATGACCACCATATCATTTTTGCGGTTTGAAAGAGGTCACGAAACAACAGGATCTCTATGATTGATCAAACAATCAAAGGGAAATATTTCATAAACCGAACATATACGAACTGAGACGCCCTAGGAACCATCTTTCGTCTACTTTAATCAATTGACTTGATCAAATGAGATGAAATTTTACATATAATATCTATAAAAGAAGAGCGTCCATGGGGAGTTGTTTTCTCAATATAAAAAGCATTTTTGACAAAGTTATTTAACCATATGTGTAGTGACCTAAGACTAGCATTTTTGGAGAATCTCACTGTTGGATCTTCGGGTTTTTAGTTCAGTTGAGCTTGTAGATTGTCCAAGTATGTTCTCCTATCAAAATCACAGTCTGGAATGCGTCGGATCAAGCTGTATAGAAGTTTAGACAAACTAGGCTTGCTCTCGCTAAAAGATCGCTACCGACGGGGTCTCAACGGTGGCTCTGGCTTGGAAAAGGTAAAAGGGGATTCAGAATGCTCACACACAAAATTTCTCAGCTTGGGGGAGCTTGGAGAGAGAGATAATGCAAAAGTCCCTACAATGAACCCTAAAAATCCTATTTATAGCCCTAGGTCTATTATGGACGACCTACATTGATCCTAGGGCTAATTAGAAGGGAAACCAAGTTGATTTGGTTGTGGTTTTCTCAAGGGATCATTAGGAAGGTGTTTAATGCATCGAATGGGATTTATTTGGCTTTAATAGGTCAAATTTGACCAAGGGAGACTTGGGTTGACCAATTCAAATTCCTACTACTGTATATTCTTCCTCGATCATGGAGAGGGTTACCAATTTTGGTTTCCTACTAGACTAGGAAACTAAGGATTATCTTATGAATTGACAGTTCTAGATGTGCTTTTCCTATTTATCATACATCCAATAAAATCAGAATCTAACTACCCTAAGATTTTCAAAGGAGGAATTGTGCATAGAATATCAAATTCCTAAGTTCAGGGTGCTTAGTAGATATCTAAGGATTATCATGACCGCAATTAAGTGTGACTCTTTTGGATCAGCTTGAAATCGAGCACAGAGGCACACACTAATCATTATGTATGGCATTCTGACAGTTAAGTAGAGGAGAGATCCGATTATTCCTCTCTATTTTTTTTGGTATATTGTTTTTCCATTTGGGTCTTTGTCTAGTTAAATTGAAGAACTCATTGGAGTGTTCATGGGCTTAGCACTGTCCATTTCATATTTTTTAGAATATCCTTAATGTATTTAGTTTGGCTAAAAAATGTTCCATTTTTTGTTTGTTTTATACTAAAACCAAGAAAATAATTTAGCTCTCCCATCACGCTCATTTCAAACTCACTACTTATTATTTTTAAAATTTATTACATAGCGTATTATCTGAAGATCAAAATAGAATGTCATCTGTTACGAATATATTTTTAGGGAATAGAGTTTTAATGATAGCAAACATTTCTATTTTTCTAGGACTATCTTGTATACTAACATTTCAGGTTCACAAAATCGAGTGCAACTCAAGCCAGCTCAAGATTGGGTAGACTAGGATCGAGTCAGTTTGTAATCTTTTACTTTTTCTTGAGTCAATTATATCAATGTGGGCCCTTATGCAAAGAAACCTTACACAAACACACTTGAGAGAAATTTTTTGATTTTTTTAGAGTTCTTTATTTTTTATCACATCGTCCTGGACGATCCCAATATCGTCATGGGAAAATTGTTAAAAATAAAAACCCTAATTGGGGCATCCTGGTTAAGGCAGACGTCATTAAGCACATCATCCCGGACGATGTTATCATCGTCCTGGACGATATGATCAAATCAGAAAGAATTAGCCGCTAGATCAGTTAAGACATGTTATATTTTTGGACATCGTCCTGGACGATGCAACATAATTATGCCTAAATTAATCTTATAAAAAGGTTTGATTGAATAATCCTATCGTCATGGATGATTGTAGGATCGCCCGGGACAATCAGTTAAACAAAACCTTAATTCTTTCTGGACGATGTTTAATCGGCCTGGTTCATTAAGGTCAATTCTCTGGACGATATGTGCTAAATTGAACTAATCATCCGGGATGATCAAAGATCGACAATCAAGTCATTTTTCCATCGTCTAGACATCTAGTAAGTGCGATGGTCTGGATGATATTTGTCATTTTATACTAATTGTCCTGGACGATCGTGAGATCATCCGGGACAATAAAGCAAATTTTTAATCGTCCAGACATCCATCCAGGGCGATGTGTTGAACGATATTCGACAGATTGAACTAATCATATATGACTATATATTATTTTCATGGATGATATGAACAAAAAAACCCTCTGATCGTCCCATATTGTTGCTTCTGATTGAGCTAAAATTTATAGTACAGGACAATCTCCAGATCATCCTGGACGATAAAATCAGTTTGTTGCAATTAAGAGCTCTTCCAAAGCTCTTCTTTATAAAGTCTCTTGTTTCACCCAAGAGGGTATCTTTTGCTGTTGTCTTGACCTGAGAGAGCCTAGAGGAGAGGGAGAGAGAGAGGATCTTGTGAGGGGGAGTTTGTGAAGGGTTTCATAAATGTTGCTCCAAGCAAGGATCCAAGTCATCTTCTCCGATCGTCCCTTATCCTTGGAGGTTCGAGAGAGGTCCACTTCAGTAATCGATCAAGGTTCTCTGTCTGCTTCAAGAGGAAGCAAAAGGAGTCGGTTTCTCTGACTCACCGTGTAGGTGGAAAGGAGGTTTTGTAAAGGCTTCTCCGCCTTGCTGTGGGAGAAAAAGAAGAGTCATTGAGTTTAGTGCAATTCCCGGAGGATATGCTTCAGGGAGTGGACGTATGTCGAGTTGACCCAACCACTATAAATTTTTGTGTTCTTTACTATTGCTTTTTCCGCATTTAATTTCTGCACTTTGATTTTCTTTGTGGTGAACTTTGGCTTGAGTTTGTGTTTTGATTTAAAGTATATTAAAATATCAATTCCCCCCCCCCCCTCTTGGTTAGTCTTGGGCTAATTTATAAGGGCTTAACATCTCTAACGAACTTTCATCATCTACATAAATATGAACAATGTAGATTTCATCTTGTACCCTTTATAAAAAAAGAGTGGTGTCCACACTACCTTTAACAAAATCTCTATCTAATAAGAATGAGATAAGTCTTTCATACTAGGCTCTAGGTGCTTGCTTTAACTCATACAGTGCCTTTTTATATTACACTAGCAGATATGAAAAGATAGATGAGAAGAAATATGTGGGAAAAACATTGGGAGATCTCTTAGTTAAATAAAAAAATAAATGAGATGATGACCCAAGTGGAATTGATGATATATATGTTACAGAGAACCATTACAGTAGGACATATGCCTACTCCTCCTATTGATCCTCCAAACTTTCAAATATCTCAAGTCTCAAGAGTATGAGGTACCCCTTAAGGTGACAATAAGGTTAATAATTCCATTTTCTAACCTACTTCATAGAACATAGCAAGTACCTCTATGTCTGTGATGGCAGCACAACTAGAGGGTATAATCAATGAGAAGATAAAAGTTATTATAGTCATTGATCAAGCAAAGAGCTAGTGGGCAAGGTCACCCATAACCATCAAAATATGATCATGTGTTATATCCTAAGAGGTACTCGGTTTCAAAATTATATGACTTCAATGGCAATAGTAATCCCATACAACACCTAACATAATCTAAAGCCACTAGTGGCAATATGAGGGGTAACAATGCTATACTCTTTTGGTTGTTCATCAGTAGTTTGACTTCATCTACTTTTGAATGGTACGATGAATTATCAAACAATTCTATGAAAACCTTCATAGAATTAGAAATCATGTTCATGAAGAGATTCACCAACTTCACCAAAAAGATAACCATTGTCAAACTTGCCTTAGATAAGCAAAAAAGGGATGAGTCGGTAACTAAATATTTAACCTGGTGGTGTAACTTAAGTATGAGATATAAGCAGTAGTTGGAGGAAGATAATGTAGTTCAGTTATTGATAGGGAATATGGATGATAAGATGTAATTATTCTTATGCATAGCCATCATAAATACTTTCCAAGATCTGTTGGACAGAGTGATGAAGTTTAAAAAGTTAAACTTATCAAAATTAGAAAGACACTCTGATAAATCCAAAAAGGACAAAGCCCTTTATGCCGGAAAGAGTAAGCCCTTTATGCCGGGAAGAGTGAAGCCTACTCCATGTTCTCTTTCAAAATAAATAAGAGAGAACAAGTGGCATACAACATCGATAAGGACAAACAATGTCACGACCCAACCCAACCGGGACGGATCCCGCTCGCATCGGGTCTTGGACAGACTCAAACTAACTGAACTGATTCCAGGATCTGGCTTTGGAATTTATTTCAGAACTTTCTTCCAAACAGAAACAGACACAAACAGAGCTACTATAAACATCAAATGCAGCGGAACAGATCATCTATCTTTTCATTCCTCAGAAATTACAATCATATACAAATACAGATCATGGCTTTCAGACAGAAAGAAAGACAGAACATAAAAGCCATAACTGTACAAAAAATCAAAAGTGCCAAAAATACCTATACAGAATCAGACTCTGAACTTCTATTCGTGGACTTCCTTCCCCTTCCCAGAACCTAAAAACCACGCAGAAAATAAGGATGAATTACAACAGCTCAGCAAGACAACAAACCTCCAATCAAAATCCTCAGAGTCCACATCAAACACATCAGACAGAAATCTGAACCGAAATTGGAACAGAATCGTATATCAAATCAGAACAGAATCAGAATCGTACAGATCAGATCAAATCAGAACATAACAGAAATACATCACATCAGAACTGACAGAACGTACCAAAAATCAGAAATCAGATTAAATCATATCAGATCAGCATTCATATCAGAACAGACAGAATCGTACGGAAAATCAGCATCGGATCATATCAGAATCATAATCATACAAATCAGATCAAATTATATCATACGAAAATCGAAAATCATATCATTTCAGAACAGATCAAAAGATAGAACAGATTCCCTAACACTGACAGAATCTCAACGGATTCTGGCCCCTTATGCCTCCCTTTCCAGACACTGACAGAATCTCTCGGATTCTGGCTCCTTATGCCTCCCTTTGTGCTCATGGCACCAGAACAGATGTGCTTATAGCACCAGAACAGAACTTATCATCGGATCCGGAACTTGTATTTAGAAATAGATTTCAGAGCTCATTTCAGATTTTCCCTGACACAGATAGGATCTCACAGGATCCTGACCCCTTATAACTCCCTTTTTATAGCACACAATCATATCAATTCATTTCAGAACAAATCCGGACAATTTCAGAAATCGTACGAAAATCCAGCAACGTAACGGTAGTATACGGAATTTACACAAAATTGACAGAATCAGAATTTTACCAAATTACCACAGAACATTCACAGCAATAATATAAGACTTTTATTCTACTGTCACAATATTTTTAGACATCGTAAAAAATTGCAGTCGAAAGAAAACACCGCAGAATCAAAATTACCCGGTCAAAATTCTCCAGAAAATAATCAAAATGTGCACACTCGGCACCTCAGAAACATATCAAAAGTTACGCGGTAAAAACTGAACCAATCGGAAAATACGGACGAAATTCGTTAACAAAAATGAAATCCGGACAGAAAAGTCGTTCAAACTTTACCGTTCTGAAAATTGAGAAAGGCGGAATGTGCCTTACCTTGCGTACACCACTTTCTTGAACTGTCACAACAGACGAAAACGGACGGGAGTCGCCTAAAAATCACTTTTCCTTCTTTTTCCTTCGTTTTTCTCTCTCCTGGGCTTTTCTCTCTCTTCAAAATATCTCATTTCTATATATATCCAGACTGATCGTCCCGGACGATCGCAACTTCGTCCCGGACGATCGCAACTTCGTCTCGGGACGAAGTGGCTCTGGATAAATTTCGTTCAGACGAAATTACTTATCGTCCCTACACGACTGGGCTCTGAAAAATTTTATTCCAGACGATCCAAATTTCGTCCAGACGAATCATTCAGCCAAACATGTTTTCCTGTACAACCTGTACCGATCGTCCCGGACGATCCAACTTCATCCGGACGATCCTGGAAGCAAAATGGCCTTTGCAATCTCCCCAACTTCAAAACAAAAGTTCATCCTCGACATTGTCCAATCAAATCTCAGTCAAAACAGATACGGATATGACTTCCTCTTGTCCGACTCCTTCTCCCAAGTCGTTTCTCGTGCAGTTTGGTGCTTCCACTACACTTTAACCATCGGAATCTGTTTACTTCTCAACTTACAGACATCGTAAGCTAGAATGAACTCGGGTTCTTCTTTATATCTCAGATCCTCCTGAATCTCAATCTCCTCAGCAGACACTTTCTTTCCAGAGTCAGATATCCACTTTCTCAAAGTAGATACGTGGAACACATTATGAACATCGGACATCTGATCGGATAACATCAGCCTATAAGCAGATTTTCCAATTCTTTTAAGAACTTCAAACGGTTCAATATACCTTGGACTGAGCTTGCTCACTCTGCCGAATCTGCTCACACCCTTCATCGGACTGACTTTGACATACACAAAGTCACCAACTTGAAATTCAACGAACCTGTGCTTCTGATTATAATACTTCTGCTGTCGATCTTGTGCAGCTTTCAATCTTTCTTTTATCAAATCGACTTTCTTAACAGTTTCCTCTACAAAAGTGGCACCCATCTCCTGTCTATCTCCAACCTCAGTCAGAGTCAAAGGAGTTTTACACTTCCGACCATACAGAGCTTCATAAGGTGCCATACCAATACTGGACTGAAAACTGTTGTTGTAAGCAAACTCTATAAGAGGAATATGATCTTCCCACCTTCCTCCAAAATCCAAAACACATTGTCTCAACAGATCTTCCAGTACCTGAATAGTCCTTTCAGATTGTCCTTTAGTCTGCGGATGAAAAGATGTACTGAAATGTAACTTCGTACCCAAACCTTGCTGAATACCCTTCCAAAGTCTGGAAGTAAACCTTCCATATCGATCAGAAACAATCACCTTAGGCACACCGTGTAATCTGACAATCTCTTTCACATATACCTGTGCCAATCAATCCACCGGATCGGTTTGCCTAATCGGAAGAAAATGAGCAGACTTCGTCAGTCGATCCACAATCACCCAAATGGCATCGTGCCCTTGCCTTGATCGAGGAAAACCCATAGCAAAATCCATTGTTACCTCCTCCCACTTTCACTCAGGGATAGGCAACGACTGCAAAAGTCCTCCTGGTCGCTGATGCTCTGCCTTCACCAACTGACAGGCCTCGCATCTAGCAAAAAAATTTGCTACATCCTTTTTCATTCCTGGCTATCAGAACAAACTCTTCATATCTTCGTACATCTTGCCACTTCCCGGATGAACAGTGTAGCCTGAATGATGAGATTCATACAGAATCTCTTTCCTTAAATCTCCAAACACAGGAATCCACAACCTGTTCTTGCAGAAAATGGTACCAGAATCAGAAATTCGAAGTTCAGGCTTCTTACCAGATCTAATCTGAACAATCAACGTCGAATAATTAGAATCTAACTTCTGGGCTTCTTGAATCCTTTCTTCTAAAAAAGACTGAATGCTCAACTGAGTCAAAATTCCACCAGTAGAGGAAATCATCTCTAACTGTAATCTTTCCATGTCTCGTATCAGATACTCATCAGAAGTGAGCTGAATACCTGATAATCCAGAAGATTTCCTGCTCAAAGCATCTGCTACCACATTAGCCTTACCAGGCTGATACTGAATCGTCAGATCATAATCCTTGATCAACTCAAGCCACCTTCTTTGCCTCAAATTCATATCTTTCTGAGTGAAAATGTACTTCAAACTCTTGTGATCCGTGAAAATCTCACATCTGACGCCATGCAGATAGTGACGCCAAATTTTCAAAGCAAAAATAACTGCAGCTAATTCCAAATCATGGGTCGGGTAATTCTTCTCATGTAGTTTTAACTGTCTCGAAGCATAAGCAATTACCCTACCATTCTACATCAGCACACATCCCAAACCTTTCAGTGAAGCATCACTGAACACCTGAAATTCTTCCGTACCTGACAGAAGTGCTAATACTGGAGCTGAAGTCAGACAATTCTTCAATCTCTGAAAACTAGCCTCACACTCCAGTATACAAACAAAAGCTACTGACTTCTGAGTCAGTCTCGTCTAAGGCGTAGCAATCTCAGAAAATCCCTTCACAAACTTCCTGTAATATCCAGCCATGCCTAAGAAACTATGTACCTCAAATACCGTAGTAGGCCTTGGCCAACCCGCAACAGCCTGAATCTTCTGGGGATCAACAGAAATACCTTCACCGCTAACCACATGCCCCAGAAATGAAATGCTCTTAAGCCAGAATTCACACTTGGAGAACTTAGCATACAACTGATGCCATCTCAGAGTCTCCAACACCATGCCCAAATGCCTGGCATGATCCTCCTCAGAAGTAGAATACACCAGAATATCGTCGATGAAGACGATCACAAACTGATCCAGATACTCCCTGAACACTCTGTTCATTAGATCCATAAAAATAGCAGGTGCATTGGTTACCCCAAAAGGCATAACCAAAAACTCATAGTGTCCGTATCGAGTACTGAAAGCTGTCTTCACCACATCAGCTTCCTTTACCTTCACCTGATAGTATCCAGATCTCAAATCAATCTTCGAAAACACAGAAGAACCTGAAAGCTGGTCAAACAAGTCGTCAATCCGTGGCAAAGGATACTTGTTCTTAATCGTGATCTTATTCAAATCTCTGTAGTCAACACACATACGGAGTGTTCTGTCCTTATTCTTCACAAACAAAACAGGTGCTCCCCAAGGAGAAACACTAGGACGAACGAATCCTCTATCCACCAACTCCTGAAGCTGAACTTTCAACTCAGAAAGTTCCTTCGGTGCCATCCTGTACGGAGCTTTTGATATCGGAGCTGTACCCGAAAAAATATCAATAGAGAATTCCACATCTCTATCCGGAGGTAAACTAACCAGCTCCTCAGGAAATACATCAGCAAGCTCTCGTACCACCGGGATATCAGAAACAGAACCAACATCCATGTTCATATCCCGCACCGAAGTCAAAAATACTGGACAACTCTTCTTCCACATTCTTTTCACTTCCAACCCAGAAATCAGACTGGAGAGAACACCTCGTAAGCCTTGAAATACACACCTCTCTCCAGACATAAGCAAGCTCACTTGCTTCTTCAAACAGTCAATCTGGGCCTCATACAGACTCAACCAATCCATGCCCAAAATCACATCATACGAATAAATCGGCAACAAAATCAAATTGGCTTTCCACTTCTTGCCAGCAATCTCAACCTCACAAACACAAAACTTCCGAGCAATCAAATTACTTCCAGCCGGTAAAATCACAGAAAGGGAAACCGGAAGTAAAATCGAATCCAGATGCAAAGCATCAAAACAACGCTCGGACAAAAACGAGTGACTAGCTCCAGAATAAAAAAAAACACGACATGGCTGATCAGAAATGTAAATCGTACCTGTCACCACATCTGGAGCATCTCGAGCCTCATAATGACTCAAACTATACACTCATGGCTGAACTGGAGCTGGAGCTAAAGCAACAGAACTACTCGGCTCCCTCTGAATAGTAGGTGGTCTCCGTGGTACAGAACTAAAACCACCACCTCTACTAGATCCCTTAGTCACAGGGCGTGGAGGAACAGTCCTCGGCCTTCCTGCTGAACCGGCAGGTCTAACAAAGCTCTCGGATCGTCGATCAAATCCAGCCTGTGGACACTCTGTAATCCGATGTCCAGGCTGACCACATCTGAAGCACTGACCAGTCATCCTGTAGCACTGACCAAAATGTCGTCGTCCACAACTCTGGCACACAGGTGCTCCACTGACAGATCCAGAACTGGTCGTACTAGTAGCGGTACCAGAAAATCCTGAATGTCCACTCCTTCTGGAGTCTCTAGAACCAGAAATAAATCTCCTCTTGCCAGAGGAACTACTGCTCGACTCACCTCCAAACCTCTTCCTACTCGCAGTCCACCGCTGCTGAGTAGCTATCAGATCGTTCTCTATCAGACGAGCTCTCTCCAGAAGCTTAGAGAAATCAGAAATGTGAAAGGGTACCAGGGGCTGCCTCAGACTATCTCGTAGTCCCCTCAGAAATCGGTAGCACTTCGTAGTAGAAGTACTCACCAGCTGAGGAGCATATCGGGCTAAGGCAGTAAACTCTGCCTCATACTGCATCACTGTCTTGCTCCCCTGAACCAGCCTCAGAAAACTCTCCTGCATCTGCTGCACAGCAGATGGGGGGAACAAACCAATCTCGGAATGCCTCAGTAAACTCTTCCCAAGTAATCAAAGAGTTCAATCTACCCTGAAACTTTGCCTCCTACTGGCCTACCCACCAGTGCTCAGCTTCCCCATCCAACAGAAATACTGCCAACTGTACTTTCCTGTCTGACGGACACTGCATGCCGTCAAAAGTCTTTTCCAACCTCCTCAGCCACTCCTCAGTTGCTCTGGGCTCAACAGCGCCCTCAAACCTAGGTGGCTTCAATCTCAAAAACATATGAAGATGTCTATCAATATCCTCAGATCGAACAGTAGAGGCTCTACTGTGAGTCTCAATCATCATCTGAGCAACCAAAGTAGCAAACTGGGAAAGCATATCTGCACCAACCACTAGGGCTGTACTACCTACTGGTGCTGCCTGACTGGCACTCTAACCGTCTGTCATATCAGGGTATGGCAGATCCATTCAGAAAATCCAGAAAATCCAGAAAACTAAGCACAAAAATGACACAATAAAAATCCGAACAGACCAAAACTACCCCAAATAGACTCAGATCACTTCCTATAGCTCTGTCTAACAATCCAAATTCCAAATTCCAAAACCATTGCTCTGATACCACTAAAGCTTGTCACGACCCAACCTGACCGGGACGGATCCCGCTCGCATCGGGTCGTGGACAGACTCAAACTGACCGAACTGATTCCAGGATCTGGCTTTGGAATTTGTTTCAGAACTTTCTTCCAAATAAAAACAAACACAAATAGAGCTACTATAAACATCAAATGTAGCGGAATAAATCATCTATCTTTTCATTCCTCAGAAATTACAATCATATACAAATACAGATCATGGCTTTCAGACAGAAAGAAAGACAGAACAGAAAAGTCATGACTGTACAAAAAATCAAAAGTGCCAAAAATACCTATACGGAATCAGACTCTGAACTTCTATTCCTAGACTTCCTTCCCCTTCCCAGAACCTGAAAACCACGCAGAAAACAAGGATGAGCTACAACAGCTCAGCAAGACAATAAACCTCCAATCAAAATCCTCAGAGTCCACATCAAACACATCAAACAGAAATCTGAACAGAAATTGAAACATAATCGTATATCAAATCAGAACAGAATCAGAATCGTACAGATCAGATCAAATCAGAACATAACAGAAATACATCACATCAGAACTGACAGAACGTACCAAAAATCAGAAATCAGATTAAATCATATCAGATCAGCATTCATATCAGAACAAACATAATCGTATGGAAAATCAGCATCGGATCATATCAGAATCATAATCATACAAATCAGATCAAATTATATCATACAGAAATCGAAAATTATATCATTTCATAACAGATCAAAAGATAGAATAGATTCCCTGACACTGACAGAATCTCAACGGATTCTGGCCCCTTATGCCTCCCTTCCCAAACACTGACAGAATCTCTCTGATTCTGGCCCCTTATGCCTCCCTTTGTGCTCATGACACCAGAACAGATGTTCTTATAGCACCAGAACAGAACTTATCATCGGATCCGGAACTTGTATTTAGAAATAGATTTCAGAGCTCATTTCAGATTTTCACTGATACAGACAGGATCTCACAGGATCCTGACCCCTTATAACTCCCTTTTTATAGCACACAATCATATCAATTCATTTCAGAACAAATCCGGACAATTTCAGAAATTGTACGAAAATCCAGCAGCGTAACGGTAGTATACGGAATTTACACAAAATTGACAGAATCAGAATTTTACCAAATTACCACAGAACATTCACAGCAATAATATAAGACTTTTATTCTACCGCCACAACATTTTTAGACATCGTCAAAAATTGCAGTAGAAAGAAAACACCGCGGAATCAAAATTACCAGGTCAAAATTCTCCAGAAAATAATCAAAATGTGCAACACTCGGCACCTCAGAAACATATCAAAAGTTACGCGGTAAAAACTGAACCAATAGGAAAATACGGATGAAATTCGTTAACAAAAATGAAATCCGGACAGAAAAGTCGTTCAAACTTTACCGTTCTGAAAATTGAGAAAGGCGGAATGTGCCTTACCTTGCGTACCCCACTTTCTTGAACTGTCACAACGGACGAAAACGGACGGGAGTCGCCCAAAAATCACTTTTCCTTCTTTTTCCTTCGTTTTTCTCTCTCCTGGGCTTTTCTCTCTCTTCAAAATATCTCATTTCTATATATATCCAGACTGATCGTCTCGGACGATCACAACTTCATCCCGGGACGAAGTGGCTTTGGACAAATTTTGTTCAGACGAAATTACTTATCGTCCCTGGACGACTGGGCTCTGGAAAATTTTCGTCCAGACGATCCAAATTTCGTCCAGACGAACCATTCAGCCAAACATGTTTTCCTGCACAACCTGTACCGATCGTCCCGGACGATCCAACTTCGTCCGGACGATCCTGGAAGCAAAATGGCCTTTACAAACAATCTGTGTATAAAGAAGACAAGGGAAAGCAACTAGTTAACCCTAACCTTTAGCCCAAACTGGTACTTGGAGGAAATGATAAGCCATGGACCTTTACTGGTGGAGGAGAATGTCAAAGATAAATAATGCAAGTTTATGATCGAACATTCCCATCCCTCAAAGGGAAAATGAATAAAGAATAATCATTTAAGAGGAAAAGTGTTGCCAAGCTATTTTGATAAGCGCTCAAAGCTGGACAAGAACTACAAGAATGCAAGAGGCTCAAAGGGTCAAAATATATTGGTGACCAAAATTATTTTCCATACCATCGAGTAATTAGCCATCCTATTGAAGATTGCTACATCTTCAAGGGTTGGCTAGAAAAAAAATACCAAAAGGGAGAGTTTGTGTTAATTAACCCTAGAAGAAAATCAATTTGGTTGATTATGTCCTCTTTCAAACCACCGATAGAAGGAAGAAAAGGAAAATAGTCAAGCTCAAGAAGAGTAATGGGATACCGTAATCTTTAAGAAGATACAAAAGTTGCTAAAGTAGCTCGAAGGGTCCCTGTTGTTAAATGGGAGTCTCCTACCAAGCTAGTAATAAATTTAAAAGGGTTACCTGTTATAGTTGCATCTACTTCAAAGTAGCATACTGGCTGATCTAACTCAACAAAGTCTGTTAAGGAAAAATCCTCCAAGAAGAAGGCCAAATTGAAAATGCCCAAGGAGAAGAATATAGCCACTCAAAAGGCTATTGACAGTTTGGATGAGTATTACTAGACTGTGGGATGACCTATTAAGCTCTCTGATTTTATGTCAGAACTTAAAATTGATTAAGGAGAAGAAGTTGAGAATGATCTGCTTCATGTAAAAACTTGCTGGGTTATTTCGATGATGGTAGACATGCTGGCAAAAGAAAAATATGTTGAAGAAGCGGCTTCTCATCTTGTATGATGTTGTCGCTAATGGAATACAACTTAGAAGAGGTATTGTACTTTCCAAATGAGGATGAATTAAGGCCCAACATAACATCGCAAAAAAAGCTTTTAAAGTTGGGTGGAGATTTTGAATTAGCAAATAAATCTTCCGAGGCAACCAAGGCTAGTTCTCAAGAAGGCACTTCATCAGGTGAACCTGAGTCAGATGTAGTAGCCTAAGTGCAGCTGAGAACTGGTAAGGTGCTTCCACCCAACTATAGTAGTATTAGTTGGTTAATCAATGGTTACAAACCAAGGACCAGTTAAATTAAAAAGAACTGAAAGTGTTAATGATTTCTTTTTTTTTAATGAAAATAATATAATCATTATATATTGCAAAAGGAGGAAAAATGTTGAAAATGCAAAAAAACAAATGTGCCCTCATACTATGGGCCAAGTGAGCTTTGTTAGGAGAGAGCATGAGATCGTATGATTTTCATTTGATTAGATTATAATTTCTAGCTATTAAGGAAATTAATCTTTTTCTAGTTTACAATCAATACTATATTGTTTATAATTATGATGAATCAGTTGTATATATAAGGATGGATTTCGGTCATCTTAGGAAGCTAAGCTAAAATGGGTAATGCTAACTAATTTCATAAGTGGTTGGTAAAATGAGAATGTTCAGCTCTAACTTTATCTTATTTAATATAGACAAATGCTTTTGATATGCTTGCTAAGGAAGGGTTAATGCTAGAAGATGAGAATTTATATTTTGAGTACGTTTTTGTAAGCTAAAATGTTAATGACCTATAGAAACTTTGAAATTTCAAGGATAACTGATTTTGATTTGAAAATAGTATTAATTTTAAAATATATATTTTTTTGAATGTTATTAGTTGATACATCGTTAAAAAATTATCTTGATCGGGCACGAATCTCGATGCAAAATGGAGTTGGAAACTTCTAAAATTAATCTGGAGACCATCTCAACTCCGATTTCAACAAACTTATAGTCAAACTGAGTGTCTCGGAAATTTGAATCCAAAGATTCCAAATTCGACTCAATCCGAGCCCAAATGAGCCCAAATCAAGGACTCAAAGCGCTGTTGGAAGCTTTGTAGCACTGTTTGAGTTACCAAACTATTTTCAAATATGACGAGCTTATAGTCGAATCGAGCGGATCGACGAGACGAATCCAACAGCCCAAGATTACTGAATTCCAAAATCATTAAGACCTCCAAATGCGTGACGAACGGTCCATGATCAAGGTGTTCAATATTGGCCGTCCATCCAACCACTCCCCATTTACCCTTCATCTCTCACCTATTTACAGGTCATGCCACTCCAGAAAATCTATAAATAGACTCCTCATTTCTCTTGAGAGGGCACCGAAGCAAGAAGAGAAGAAAAGAAGGGGATCAAGAAGAGAAGGAAGAAGCTCCTCCTCGACCACCATCGGAGCCTCGCCAGACCACCGCAGGAGTCTCGCCGGACCACCGTTGGAGCCTCGCCGGACCACTGCCAGAGTTTCGCCGTACCACCACATGAGGCCCTCACCTCGATGGACCACCGCCAGAGCCTCGCCAGACCCCCACCGGAGTCTCGCCGGACCACCGCCAGAGCCTCGCCGGACCACCGTCAGAGCTTCACCGGACCACCTCCTGAGGCCCTCACCTTCGCCAGAGGCCCTCACATTCGCCAAAGGCCCTCACCAACACCTGAGGCCTTCACCTTCGTCTGAGGCCCTCACCTTCGTTAGAGGCCCTCACCTTCGCCAGAGGCCTTCACCTTCACCACAGGCCCTCACCAACACCTGAGGCCTTCTCCTTCACCAAAGGCCCTCACCTTTGCCATAGACCCTCACTTTTGTCAGAGGCCCTCACCTTCGCTAGAGGCCCTCACCTTTGTCGAACCACCGCCGAAGGCTCTCACCTACGTCGGACCACCGCCTGATGTCGTTGATACGCCGGACCATCACTTGAGGCCCTCACCTCTACCGCACCACCACTTGAGTCCCTCTCCTCCGCTGGACTACCGTCTGATGCCGTTGCTCTGCCAGACCACCACTTGAAGCCCTCACCTCCGCCGAACTACCGCCTGACGTCGTTGCTCCGCCGAACAGCCACTTGAGACCCTGTGCTCAACCAAGACTCCACCTGAAGTCCGGACTTCTACTGGGCCACTACTTGACATATAGAGTTCTACTAGAGTACCGCCATACTACAACGGTCTTTCAGACCCCGGTCTCCTGCCGACTACGGTCCTCCCGACCTCCGTCGCCTACTATGGTCACTCTGACCTACATCACCAGACAACGGTCTTTCAGACCCGGTCTCCTGCCGACTATGGCCCTCCCGACCTCCGTCGCCTACTATGGTCCTTCCGACCTCCATCACCAGACAACGGTCTTTCCGATCTCCATCCTATCGACTATGGTCGTGCCGACAAAACAAATACATCTATTGTAACTCCCACCATGTAATACACTCTATATGATGTACATTTGTGACATCAAGCCAAGGCCTTCTCCCTAAAAAGGACTCATTTTTAATCGACTACAAATACTAGTGGATTCATTCAAACTGGGCGAGGCCCCGTGGTTTTTCCCCCTTTTCAGGGGTTTTCCACGTAAAAACTCTAGTGTCTCTTATGAATGCTACACCCTCTCACTTATGTAAATGTGTTCTAGATCTTCGTACAATGCTAAGACATTAAACTATATATTTCTCTACCGCCGCAAATATTCAAGGGTGCAACATTAGTATATCCCTTTAAGATGCATTCATTTCACCCTATAAACAAATTGTTTGTTGGTTGCTCTTTATATATGATTAGTGTATCCCTCTAAGTACTTAACAATTTCTTTCATTACCTAATACTATATCCTTTTAATTTTGACATGTTGGACATAAGATTTATATGCTGATAATATTCATTTTGTTTATATTTGAATAGTATTCTTATTGATTTTCTAGAATGGTTAAAGTCGTTGCTACGTCCCAAATATAAAGTAGTTTTTAAACCACTACAATAATTCCTTCTAGAAAATACAAATACAGTAAATTTGTAACAGTCATTAAATTGTTGCAATTAATTTGGTGGCATTTTGAACCACTGCAGTCAGTAAAAAATGAAGCACTTTCAAAACCCTATTGAAATATGAAGGCTAATGCATAAATAGTTTAGAAATCTTTATATAATATAAAAATGCATATCTTTGGTTAGCATGAATCACCTTCATTCGCAGATAAGTATTGATTAGCTTGCTCTGATACAAATATATAAATGAACAATCACATAAAATTGAACTAGTAATACAATACACCAATACCCTAAAATTACAGATGAACAATTGATATCTTTCTAAAACCAATTGTTGAGCTTCATCAGGATATCAGTATCAGTGACATGACATGGAACTTATTGAATTAGTACATAAAATTGATTATATTGGAGCTGAATTTAACTGCTCAATAACTACATGAGATCTCGATTTTTACATGGATATCTTTATTTAAAAAAAAAAAAATCACACTATTGCTTTCTTAGATCTACTAATACAATAATAAGGTGGTGATCAGTCGCAACTGTGAGGGAAGTGGGCTGGAATCGCTGAGAAGGTAATGAATTTGCTGAAATGAAATTGGGAAGGACTGCCAGCTTGATTTATTCTCATTAATTTGTGCTGATCAGAACGCTCGTAATACATAAACTATTGCATGCATTCATGCATTCTGTGTGTTTAAGAAGCCATAAAAACATGAATAAATTTTTCTTTGCATTAGCCATGCATGGCTTATGACTATTACATTACTAACATGACTAATAAAATGCTTATAACGTGAAAAGAAAAAATAAATAAATCAAGTTATAATCTTATATAATATAACATGTTATTACTCTAACTACTATTATCTCTTCAGTGAATGTTATGTTTTGCTTTTCTCAAGTAAAATGGTTTTTCTAGTACTTAAAAGCTAACAAAACCTCTCGAGATATTGGAGTTAACTAAAAATTTGTAAGATCCTTTGTTCAATTTTATTTTAGATAATCAATTTTGAATGCAATATTTTATTGGATTATGTCATTTTTTGAAATGTTATCTTTATTTTTTCTTATTTAGGAGGGTTGTTGTATTTTGTTTGTTATTACTTATTAGATTACTTTATTTCTTTATGCAAAAAATTATTGAATTTAATGAATAATTTAATCAATAATTGAAAACTGAAGTATTACATATTTTATAACTTAATTTTATACTTCTGATATAATGAATATCTACAAAACACATAATTTTTTTTTTAAATTTATTTTAACTTTATTGAATTTTGATATCAAAATCATCACTTAGTTTATTTTAGTTTCTACCAAATTGTGGTCAAAAAATATTTTACTGCCACTTAGCCACCTCTCTGTTATTTCTGCTATCATCTGTTGTTGCATTAATCTCAGCCACTTTAAGCTAACTGCAGAACTCATCCTCACATTGGAATGTCAATGACCTTACTACCTATAGTAGAGCTTTGCATCTTTTCTACGCATTAATAAATGGATGTTTACTATGTATTTACGTATACACTGATAGCAAAAATATAACTTTGTTTCTCTTCTTCTTGGTTTCTTCTGCTCCTCTAATTTTTTTATATTTTATTTTATTTCTTCAGAGCTACAGGGATTGGACTCTTTCATTTTCATCTTTAGAATCAACTTAGGTTTTGCTTCTCTTATTGTCCATAACCTTATTTTCCAAATATAGATACTTTATATTAGGTTGACACTTCTGATATTCATTTTTTATAAATTCCTCGATTTCACCATTAAGAATTCACTGAATAACAACTATATGGATTGTAATTCCTAAACGAAAGACTAAAATTTCAAAATTTACATGCAATTACTATAAATAGTTTCATATATAAGTTAACATAATTGTTCTTATTTATCTGAAATTTAGATGCAATTCTTTGAAAATTGAAATTTTGTTACCTATGGTTTTTAAATTAAAGGTGGCCGCCATTACCTTCAAATTTTATTTAATTAAGAAATTTTTTAGTTTACAATCATTTAGTAATTAAATTTCATCTTTAATATATTTTATTATATTACTTATATCATTAATATATAAATTTATGTTGATTACGAAGATTTTAAACAATAATTAGGTTGCAAAAAATGAGAAAATTAAAGGACGATGAAGCATCTGCGACATGGGAGCCGGATATTAAGATGATTTTTTATGATTTAAGTATAGGGGAGATAGATCTTGGTAATCAAATCACCCAACAACCTATTTTAATAAAGAAGATTGGTTGAACTTGATGAATAACTTTTAAAAGAAAACTGAAAAAGGATTGCGATAAAACACGACAAAAAAAAGGGACTAACCTAAGAAAGATTTGAAAAGTTATGGAAGGAGCTTCAGCTAGGTTCAACTGGACTAAAATTGTAGCCTAAAAGAAAGATCATTAATGCATCTGATGAATAGTGAAAGGAGAAATTGGATGTGACTATTCATGTCATATATATGTATATGTATATTTTTATATTATTTCTTTTTTATATAGATCTCACAAATTAAATTGTCAATTATAGGTAGTTCCAAATGCAATATATATATATACTAGTATAAATGAACGTGCAAATGACGCATGTTTATAAAATTTTAAAAACTAAGAAAATGATACTATAAAATTTAAAATTAATTTATCATGTCATATGATGATATAAATACTTTATGAATATTACATGTAATACTTGTATATTTACATATGATTTATAGGAATATAAAGTTATATTATTTTTCATATATACTCATTATAAGTGTGTTAGATGAAAAATAAAAAAAAGTGTTAATATCTAATGCAGAGTGTCCTAATCCATTGATTTTTTTGACATCAGTATAATATCCATTAGAATATTACATTAGTGATTAAAAAAATTAAGTTGGGCAAAGAGCATTATCTACAAGAGTATAAATTTATAAGGAAAGCAACAATGAATAAATATAATGAGAAAGAGTAATAATTATATAAAAGCTCATTGGATTTAAGCATTTAATACCTTAATAAAGAATAGGCTTTTGAGAAATGATGGAAATAATAGAATTGTTCTTAGAAGTGTACAATTCAGTTGATCACTTAATGTATTCATAAATAAATAAATAACATGAGACACATTGGTCCTCAGAGAATAAAAATGAAATGGAGTAAAATCCTTCCTTGGAGATTAATTATCTAATTGATAGTAAAAATAAATAGAATAAATGGGAAGGATATTGATCAAATTTGTTGATCGTTTGAAAAGTACAAAGCAAGATCTTAATAAAAATTAAGTACTTCTAGGAATAAAAAGAGGGACCATTATCGGGCTAGGGCAGAGACCGAAGTCCGAGAAGGAGGCGGAGGCGGAAGCGGATGGATTTGGTCGGCCAGAGGCAAGTCGGGCTTAGGTTTGTTGGCCGGCGGCGAAGGGTTTGATGGCCGGCTTGTTGTCGTGCGAAGGAGGAGAGTAGGCGAGGTTTACGGGCTTGGCGATTCGTCCAAGGTGAGTCTTCCGAAACTCATTGCTTGCGATTTCTTGTTTTGAGAGCGTGTATGCATTTCTCTTGATTTTGTCGTGTGTCATCTGAATGAGAGGGGATGTCGTTTTTGTGTTGTGAGATGCATACTTCAAATCACCATCGTTCAACTTCTTTTATCTGTAATCTCTGCTTGCCGTGGCAGAAGCTTATCACAAAGAAACGAATTTTGGTGCTTCTTATCACAAAGAAACGAGTTTTGGTGCTTCGGTTCAGCTCATCAATAAGTGGAAATGGAGAAAACATCATGTATTTAATTAAATAAATGAAGTTCACGTATAAATAAATAAATGGTTTGGATACATCTTTGATAAACAAAATGAAAGGCTAAGAGTTTTCGAAAAAAAAAAAAAAAACTCAAGCAACTTTTATAATAGTAATAAATATAATAGTTTGAGATCCATGTCATTTCATATCTTGCATGCTATCAACGAATGGTAATAAATATTATATTTTTTAGAAGTAAGCAAAAAAAAAAAAAAAAACTAGATAAGATTTCTTAAGCTTTTTTCATATGAATTTTAACATTCCTATTAATATATATATATAGTTTATTTATTTGTCTCCCATAAATTGAATCTAAAAAAAAAAAATTATTATTTTGAATGATTTTTTTTTTGTTTTTTTTAACCGCTAACATTCAACCATTTATATTATTTGCAGGAAAAGAACATGGAAAATGATAAGAACTTTAATGATTTGAAATCAGCGGTGGACACAAAACTAATTCCTGTGATTAAAAGTTACGCTGATGAGATGGATAAACAAGCCACCGAAAATAACTTTCTAAAGAATGAGTTAAAAAAAGTTAAAGAAGACATATAAGAAACAGAAGTGACTATGAAAGCATACATTGACGACGTGAAAACATTATCGAAGAAAAATGAGGAGGCGGAGAAGGAGATTGATGCTCTGTCTTTACAGAATAATAGTTTAAGAATTGAGTTAAATAATTTGAGAGAGAATATAAAAAAAACAGAGGAGATGAAGCTATGGATTAAGAAAACCAAGGCTGTTTATGCCTTAACAATATTTACTGCGGTTGCTGCCACGACATTTGCAATGATCCAACGTCGTCAAAGGTATAAATTTTACTGGTTTTTTTTATTCTTGTTAGAGAAAATAATTCATTTATCCGACCTCACGCAGTGGGATGATGAATTGTTGTAGTAGAGAATTTAGGTTCACTATTATGCTTGCGTGAAGGTCTCCAAAGAGAATAAGATTGAATGAAAATTTTTACTATATTTTAATACTTTAAATTCTAACGAAATGTTCAGGTTTTGTATATTTCTAATTCAATCTATGATGTATACTATAGTTTGTGGATTTATTCTCTTCTAATTGGTGCCTGGTTTTTTTTGTTTTTGTTTTGGTTTCAGTCACTAGAAAGCAATGATCTTACAATAGTAAGGACCATGACGCCCACGAGAGCAAGTTCTGGCAAGTTATTGTTTTGTGAAACCGTTTTTATTTTTTTGGTTTCAGTCTAGTAAGAACTTTTCTTCCACTAATAAGTTCCCTGAAGTAAATGCTGATAGAAAAGCAAAAAGTAGTCGTTTTCATTCTATATCAATCTATCTGGCAATGTAGTGAAAAGCAGAACCAAGTTATTGGAAGAAGGTGAAAAGAGTTGCCATGAGGATGCTGATGTTGAACTTGTAGAGGAACTATACAACAATGAGGATTTATGCTATTTAGTAGTTAAGGAGAACTGTCACAGATTCTTGGGAAGATCATAGCCCTATTAATCATTTATTTACTGAGGGTTGAATAAACTTGATTGTGGGCATACACTTTGATTCAACATCTATAGGTGATCTTCATTGGCTCTTTAATCCTTCATTTATGGACTAGAGTTTCTTTAAATCCAACATATATGCTTCTGTTGGATTTTTGTCTCTATGGTATGATCAATATATTTCTATTGTCAAAGCTGATTATGCTTGTAGTTTATCATCTTTTCTTCAGCAAATAATTGACCAAATTGACTACAAATAATTTCAGCTTAAATGATGTACCACTTCATACATCTGAAGGTTCTCTTCTCTCTTGAGTCTTGTACTTACACATGATGTTTTCACTAGGCTTGAAACTTCTATTCTTTTTGGTCAATAAGTTAAGCTATACAGAAGATTCTTTTTACAATGCTTTGTTATATAATGCCGAGTGTTATTCATTTCAGTTTCAGACCTGAAATGTTACAGTAGGGAATGCTTTAAAGTTCGGTTGGTTGTAGCATTTGTCTGATTGCTTTAAATAAATGGTGCAGTGAGCCTTTCGTGCTGTCTGTGAGCCCATGATGAGCTATCCCAAACGAAGTGTAAACAATCGGTAATTAATTTTATAAATACACAAGTTATAATGACAAAAAAAATTACAAATGCACTGTTTTTACTTTACTCTAGATATATCTAACCAAACAAGGGAAACATTTCTCCTACGTTTACTTTGCAGACAATCAAACAGCCTCAAAGTATTTGGAATGCACTACATTTACTTTACATTGCGTTGACTTTGCAGGCAACCAAACAGCCCCTTAACGTAATACAACCAAATATTAATTGAAAGCCAATGAATTTCCATTACAGTTGGTTAACATAAAATGTTGATTCCATTTAATACTGGACTGGAGTATTCACGCAAACCTTTTTAAGCCTTTCATTTAATTATTTCTAATATAATTCCTTTTATTCAATAATTAACTGTTTTATTACAGCATTTCCATACAAGCAAGAGTTTTCATTCAATAATTTTTATTAATCACGCAACTATTAATACCAAAAAAGCTGCTTTTAAGTAGTAAAAAATCCGTCCCAAATTAAATCTAAATTTGTTTAAAAACAGTCGAATGTAAAATGGAGTTTCAAAAAATGATAGTTGAATATTGGAGTTCAATCTTCAATGTGGAATGAAATTGTTTGCCATAGTGAAACATATTTCGTTGCTATGACATAGATATGAGAGTCGAGAGTAGATAATATTTCTCACATTTGAAGTTAAGTATACCATTGGATTTCAAATATGTTAGTAATATTAATATTTACTATTTATTTAAAAATTTGAGCAAAATTTTCTCACATATTAGTCTATTAACTTAAGTAGGAACAAAAGCTATATTCATATATTATTTAAGATGTCTTGGGGTTTGTGAAAGTTCATTTTTCAAGTTTTTCTTCCTGGATCGTCCAAGACGAAGTTGGATCATCCTGGGATGATCATCAGGCCACCACATGACACCCGAACTTTTATAGAAGTATCACCCTCCTACCAACAGTCTTTCAGACCGCAGTCTCCTACTGATTACGGTCCTTCCGACCTCCGTCGCCTATTACGGTCATTCTGACCTCTAGCAACAGACAACGGTCTTCCTGACCTCAGTCTCCTGCCGATTACGGTCCTTTCGACCTCCGTCGCCTACTATGGTCCTTCCGTCCTCCATCAACAGACAACAGTCTTTCTGACCCCGGTCTCCTGCCGACTACAGTCCTTCCGACCAAACAAACATGTATATGTAACTCATACCATGTAATGCAATCTATATGATGTACATTTGCTACATATATCCAAGGCCTTCTTCCAAGGAAGGGCCTCATTTGTAATCGACTGCAAATACTAGTGGATTCATTCAAACTGGGCCAGACCCCCGTGGTTTTTTCCCCTTTTCAGGGGTTTTCCACGTAAAAACTTTAGTGTATCTTATGAATGCTACACCCTCTCACTTATCTGATTGTGTGCTGGATCTTCGTACAATGCCAAGACGTTAAACTTTATAATTCTCTACCACCGCGAATACTCCATGACGCAACATATATATTATAGATAATTACTATAAATATTATATGACCATAATGGAAAGAAATAAGAAAACTTAATTTATATACTGAGATTCATTATAATGACATATCTATTAAGCATGATATAATTGCATTATGACATGTAGGATTGACGAATGCTAAATATCATGACGTAAGATATAAACTGAGATTTCTTATTGTGACGCATTGGTAATCAATATGGTAACTTGTGAATGAATGAAAAATATTGCAACCTCAATGATACGTGAAATAACAAAACCCACCTAAGCAAAAAGTGATTTCCATTTAGCAAACCAATTGAAACGTCCCATATCATAATCAGGAAAATTATTACATGCAGATGCCGAACAGACATGTCTGGTTTGCATGACCTCCGGTTGCATTCGTCGCCTACACGTGCTGGCGGAGGCCCCCCCGGAGGGAGGGGTGGTCACGTGACAAAAAAAAAATCAGCTTATAAGTGAAGAGGAGGAATAAATGTAAAATGAGAGACTTGCAAAATCTGATTTCTAATTATGTTAAGGTTGTCTGTTGCTTTCAAATTAGTTTTTGCCTTTTTGAAAATATTTTCATTGGTTATTTTTGTTTCAATTGTGTTACTACATCAAATAAAAAAAAATTTAAACTAAAACTATTTAAGTTTTTTATTAGAGCTTTAACGGCTCATTTGGTTGCTTGTAAAATGCAAAGCAAGCTTTAAAAAATCATGTTTTTGCTTTTAGTCATTTTGAGAGATAAAATTAAATCCTCAATTTTGAGGAATTAAAATAAATTCATAATTTTAAAAAAAATTGCTTTCTAACTTTAAGAAATCAATTGAGCCCTAAACTTGTTTCCTTTTGTACTATGGATATTTATGTCCTATTTTTTCAATATAATTATTAAATCATGTCAAGTCCTCATAAACTGCTTCATTTTTTAGTAGCTTGCTAAATTCTCATAACAAATTTTATATTTAATATTATACATTTTTGGATATTAATTGAAAAAAAAAAATAAAACCTGTCTATGCCGATCTCAAGCTCGGATGAAAAAAATTAAAGAAAACTTTAATAAAATAATTTAGGCCCCCATCCCTCAATAAATTTTATGGAAGAGTTGCGATGTTGTTTGCTAGCATTCAATATAAAAAACTGGAGATCTCATTTCTTGAAATTTTTTTTGAAACAACCTGGGCTTTGAAATTGTTGGCAACTTTCCAATATTTTGTTGTTTATTTGCAAAAATAGAGCATTTAGTTTTTTCACCTTAATAGGTGCATATCAGTTCTACTACGAAGAGAGTAGCTGGAGATGATTTTGTCATATAAGACATTAGTTTTCGATGATTCAGTTAAGAAAATAGATGTATTAGATATGGTTTATATTAAGAAAGTCACAGATGTAGCTCGAAATATGAGCTCGAGCTCGACTCAACTCACGAAACCAGTCGAGTCGAGCCGCTCGTTAAGCTCCTGCTCTCGCAGCAAGGCCCACTCCCACTGTCGCGGCGAATCCCACTCCCACTCCCGCTCTCGCTCTCGCAGCAAAGCCCGCTGCCGCGACCCGCTCTCGTGGCAAAGCCCGCTTTTGCGCTCGCGGCAAAGCCCACTGCCACGACCCGCTCTTGCAACGAAGTTCACTCATGCTTTCGTGTTCGAGCTACTTGACGAGCTATCGAGTCGAGCAGTCGAGTGTTCAAACTCGAGCTCGATTAGACGTCGAGCTAGAACTCGTGTTTGAGCTCGACTCGCGAGCTCAATAAGCTTGACTCGTCGAGTTCGTTAACGAGTCGAGCTCGAGCCAACTCACGAGCCGGCTTAACTCGATTACACCCCTACTCTTGGCACATATTTATATCTTCTAAGCTCTAAGGGTCATGTTATTTGCATTGTTAATTTTAATCTTATAGCTCCTCTTGACATCGGTAATGAAACGACAAACATAACCATTTTAATTTAGCACCTCCCCTAAATAAAATTTCTGACTCCGCAACTGCCTACACATAATAATCTCTCATCACAACCCCCAGTAGGGCTTCATCACAAACAAATGTTTATCTTTTTCTATATGAGCGAAATCAACCTGATGGAATAAATCAAAATACAAACCTTGAAAAATAAATAAATTTGCCATAGTTGTGAGCTTCTTTGAGACGGAAGAAGCAGGGAAGAGGAAAAAGGTAAAAGACGAAATGTAAAGATAGAAATTATATTATCTGTTATGAGCAGTTTGTACAGAGACATTTATAAGAGAAATAAATGCAAGGACCAATGAATGGTGTCCACGTGTAGCTTGATAACAGATTCAAGATTTAGGCTTCGTTTGGGACGGCTTTTTTATTGCTTTCTAAAATGGAGTTTTAGTACAAAAATAAAAAAATTTGTACTAAAACTCCGTTTTAGAAAGCAATAAAAAAGCCGCCCCAAACGAACCCTTAATTAATGTGTCTAATTGCCCCCCTTAAGCTGGTGTTTCGGGAGATGCTACTAGCTTGTCCGAGAGAAATTTGAACCGTGGAGCTGGAAGTGCTTTGGTGAGCAGATCGGTGAGTTGATCCTTGGTGGATATGTGATGAAAGTCCAGTATGTTGTCTTTGATGCAGCTGCGAATGTAGTGGCAATCAACCTCAATGTGTTTGGTTATGGTGTGGAAGACCTGGTTGTTTGCGAGCGCAATGGCGGGTGTATTGTCACAGAACAGGGTGGTAGCTGTTGTTTGGTTGTGATTGAGTTCACGGAGAAGACGGCGGATCCATACGACCTCCATTGTGGCGGCGGCGAGAGCACGATATTCGGCTTCGATCGATGAGCGGGCGACGGCAGTTTGTTTCTTGACTGTCCAAGAAATAAGAGACGAGCCTAGATAATTGCAAAACCCCGTAGTAGACTTTCTGTCGGTGTCGTCGTCGGCCCAGTCGGAGTCGGCGAATGATCGAAGTAGAGGCTTGTCTCGGAAGAGAGGGAGACCGGTATGAATGGTTCATTGAAGATACCGAAGGAGACGTTTTAGAGCTTCGAAGTGGGCGATCGTAGGATTTTGCATGTGTTGGCACACTTTTTTGACGGCGAATGACAGATCCGGTCTCGTAAGCGTCAAGTATTGGAGGGAGCCGGCGAGTTGTCGATAGAGAGATGGATTTGAGAAGGCATTGGAGTTAGCATTTGTAATAGAGGATTTAAGTTGAAAGGGTGTAGAGACCGGTTTGCAGTTGGTCATACCTACCCGGGATAAGATGGTTTGTGCAACCCGGCTTTAGTTTAGATGCAATCCATATGCGGTATGGACGACTTGTATGCCGAGGAATTGCGATATGGTGCCAAGGTCTTTCATTGTGAATTTGGTGCTAAGGTTGGTGATGAGATTGTTGATTGCGGTCGGAGAATGACCTGTAAGAATAATGTCGTCAACGTATACTAAGAAATACATGGTTATGTTGTTGTTATGATAGATAAATAAACATGTGTCGGAGGAGCTTAGCTTGAACTTGAGTGTGATGAGATGTCCGGAGAGCGTTGCGAACCATTCTCGTGGAGATTGTTTGAGGCCGTAGAGGGCCTTTTTCAGCCGGCATACATGATTAGGAAGTGTTGCGTCGAGGAAGCTGGGCGGTTGTTTCATGTGCACGGTATGAGTGAGACTACCGTGAAGGAACGCGTTTGAGACGTCTAATTGATGGATTTTCCATTGGTGATGAAGAGCTATGACAAGCAGAATTTGAACCGTGGGCATTTTGTCTACGGGGCTAAATGTTTCGTTGTAGTTGAGTCCGTGTTTTTGATTGAACCCTTTGGCGATGAGGCGAGCTTTGTACCTGGAGACGGTGTCGTCGGCAAGATATTTGGTTCGGAACGTCCACTTACATCCAAGAACATTTTGATTGGTGGAAGGTGGAACGAGATCCCATGTTCCTTGAGATTGTAGCGCCTGAAATTCATCCGACATTGCACATCGCCAGTGTTCATGTTGGGCGGCTTCAATGTATGAGACGGGATCAGTGACGGGAAGGGAGTCACGGTGGACTAGATTGAGAACGGTATTGGGTTTGAGACTACCAGTTTTGGACCGGGTTATCATGTGATGTGTGTGGGGAATGAAAGAGGCTTGGTTAGTCATAGAGGTAACGCTCGGACGTGTGGTGGGGAGAGGTAGGGTGTGGTGAGAGGGAGCCTTTGCTGATTGCCTGTATACGGTTTGATTGTGTTGAGCTGTGATGGATTGGCGGTGAGGTGCCTTGTGGCGCCGGAGTCAAGAAACCAATCATTGGAGCTGTTGGTTTCGGCGGGAGAATAAAGAGCTGTTTTGGTGTTGTCTTATGAGTAGGACGGATCATGGCGGTGCCATCATTTGAGAGCGGAGTGGCCTGGTTTAGAGCAGATTTGACAGGTTACCGAACATGAGTTGGGTTTGTCCGAGCGTGGGCGGAATGATAGTCCGGTGGCCGCCGGGCGACTTTTGTTGTTCGGACGTCCGCGATTGTTGCTGCGGTAGGTAGATAGCGCAGTGGAGGGATCAGTTAATTGCAGATTTTGGAGATCCTTGGATGCTTCTTGGACAAGGTTCAACTCCTCGCTGCAGAGAAGGGTGTACAATTCATCGAGGCTTATAGGTTGTAGGTTTGTACGTATAGCGGTTTTAAATGCCTGGAATTTGGGCGGTATACCATTGAGCGTGTAGAAGATTACTTCTTCAGAATCGAGTGGAGATCCGGTGGCGGCTATAGCGTCGACGAGAGATTTTATAGTTAGCAGGTACTGCGACATGTTCTGATTGTTCATGGAGACGTGATGGAGTTCTTTGCGGAGATGAATGGTTCTTGAGCGAGTGGATGACTGGAGGCGACAGGTGATAGTGTCCCAAATATCTGAGCAATGTTCAAGCGAGAGAACATATGGTAGGATGCTTGGTGAAATGATTGAGTAGAGCACGGCGGCACGATTTTGATCAATGAGTAGCAAGTTTTGGGCGGCGGAGGATTCGGTGGCGGGTGGGCGGGTGCAAGATCCGTCAAGAAATCCGTCGAACCTGTTGGCTTTGAAGTTTTTGAGTACCTGAGAACGCCAGAGAGGATAGTTTTCGGCGGTGAGGGTAGTAGAGATGACGCTTCTAATGCTGCTCATGAGAAATTTTAGCTGTTGAGGGATGGGTTGTTGATCAAGAATGGCGGTCGGTCTTGTCTTGCGTCGGTAGTAGCGGCGATGGAAGAGGAGGAAGCCATGGGTAGAATGTCGGAGAGAGACCAGCGGGAGGGTAGGGGAAAGACAGGAACTCAAGATGCCAGAGTACTCATGGGAGAACCCGCTCTGATACCATATGAGCTTCTTGGAGACGGAAGAAGCAGAGAAGAGGAAAAAAGGTAAAAGACGAAATGTAAAGATATAAATTATATTATCTGTTATGAGCAGTTTGTACATAGACATTTATAAGAGAAATTAAATTCAAGGACCGATGAATGGTGTCCACGTGTATCTTTTTTGGGACATTTAGGCCATTTAAGGCAAACTCACACACACAACGCATACACATAGACTCGAACCTTGGACCTCTTAGTTAGAAGCCTAAGCTCTCAACCAATAGACCAAGGAGAGTTGTGTGTCCACGTGTATCTTGATAACAGATTCAAGATTTAATTAATGTGTCTAATAATAGTAACCCTTTCAATCAGGGCCAATTTAATTGACTGTAACAAGCCAGGATATGCTTATGCCGTCTGAGTTTGAACCTAAAAACTAGAATCAACATAACTTCAATCAAATCGATGATTTTCCAGTTTTATGCTGTTTGTTTTAGCTATATGCATATGAACAAATCAGGATTTTTTTTTTGACGATTTTAGGAAATCCAATACAAAAACTGAAACAATATTTATGATGGCTCAGCCTTATAAACATATCTCAAGCAAATTGGCCAGTTTAATATGATAAAAATATAAAGTTAAACTTAAAGAAGCATAGAGTGAAATTATATTAGAAACAAATGACAGTAAACTAGTCAATCAAAACAAAATGAAGGTCCATATAGATAATAATGATTGCTCATGCTTTCTAATATTTAAAACACTGACCACAACCGGTGGTGGTTGACAAATGACAGTAGTTGTAGCGGCTAGAAGCCTAAAATGATGCATGATATTGTGCTATTTGAGTATTAATAATAATATTTTTTTGTCAATGTTAATGTCTATCGTAGATAAACTTATTAATTACTAGATGAAAAGAAGTGAGAAAGCTTAATTTATATTATATACCCAAAGATTTCTTGTTATGATAGATATATCAAGCTTAATATATTATGGCATGTAAGATTGACGTATGTTAATTATAGCATTCATAGTGACTTGCAACAACAACAACAACATCAAGCATTTATCCCACTACGTGGGGTTGGCTGCATGAATGTTTTTTTTTTTTTCTATTGCATCTTGTTAAGAATCAAATTCTCATTTAAATCTATTAAAATATATCATTTCTAATTTTTTTCTAACCAAGTCTGTTTAGGTCTACCACTACATTTCTTTACAAAAGTCAAATCTAATGCATCATCTACTTTAATAATATTTTCTCATATTCTAAAACATATTTTCTATTTTCAAGCATTCAAATAGCTCCCCTTAGATTGTATACTTTCAAGAAAATCTTATCATATCCCATACTTAGGCTTCGTTTGGAATAGTTTTGACCACTATTTTTTTGTAGCTTCCAAGAAATTTTTGCACCAAAAGGTTAGTATAGAAAGCAGTAAAAAATTTGTCAATGTTAATTTTTATTATATATAAAGTTATTACTAAATGGAAAGAAGTGAGAAAACTTAATTTATATGATATATGCTGAGATTTCTTATGGTGACATATCTATTAAGCTGTTTGATTTAAAAAGTGGTTTTGAAAAATTTTATTTTCTTTGGGAAATATTAATTTATGAAATTATAGTTTTGAAATCAAAGACATCATTATGAATAGCATATCTCATCGGGAGGCGAATATATCATTCCCTAATGGGTTCAAATTTCAGAACTTGAATTTTATCCCGATTATCGTAGTCAAACTCAGGGAAGAATTACATATGACTCCGGTGGGTCAAGATTAAATTCGATCGAGTGTTTGACTATAATGATTCGAACTGGAGATTACTAATTTTATAATAAAAGTAATGATAACAAAGCAATATATCTTCCCGAGGAAAGAGGATATTGTCTATTATCGATTATTGAATAAGACGATAACGATCGCCATTTTTTGTATTTTCCAAAGATAATTAATTGAAATTTTGAAAATTTTGATTTTGAAAATCTGATATGGATTTCTAAATCTCCTACGACCACAAGCCTTCGTAGTTAATTACATCATAGGAAACCGGAGTTTTCTACGAATACTCTTGATTAACATAACAATATGAATTTTATTTAGATTTTCTAAGGTTGATGTCAAAGGAGGTAAGGGTTGGAATTTTCTAATGGAATTAGATAAAAGTTGGACACTTATTTCTGGAGTCAAAGGAAAACGGGCAGGGAGTGTTTTAAGATTCTGAAATAATTCAGAAATACTCCAACCAATCCTAAGTGTTAAGCTCGAATTTGATTGAAAGATATTTAAATTTGAGTGGTCGATTTTATTAGAAAGATTGGATTAGATTCCCAGATGTTGAGGGATGATAGCCTGAGCCTATCTCAGAACCTAAATCTAAATTGGGTATTAAAAATCAGTAAACCGGACCTAGTTAATACAATACAAGTATGAACTTACCTCGACTTGGATTAAGGAGTCAGCTAAACCCATAAGCGCTTCAAAACCATGAGTTCCATCTTTTATGTAAGAGTGGTAAGGATATTAATTAAATTAATTTAAGGAGTTTGGGCCAACATTTAGAGTGGATCCTAATTGACCACTTAACATATATTGGGTGTTTGATGCTTAAATAAATGCAATTAAATTTTAGACTCATTTAGATTTATTTCTAATGCAATGCATGCATATCGACTTAATTAAATACTTAAATTTGAAATGAAGAAGTTTTAAGATCAGGCCTAAAAAATAAATTTTCCCTAAAAGAATGCATAGATTTCCCTTGACAGATCTACACCCTCATAGGTCAGGTGGTCTGTCAAAACCCGCAGGCGGGGAGGTGCCTAACAAAAGTAAAGAAAAGTGCAACAAGTATACATGTGAACTCCCAGCGATCCCGGGCTTACTTCTTAAATTCATTAGAGTTGTTATGTTATCTTAAAATTTTTAATTTTGTTTAAATAGAAAAAAGTTTAATTATTTGTACCCTCACGAGCCTCTGAACGGGTTCCACGCAAAAGAAAAATTAACATGCAAGAATCGCCAAAAACTACTAAAAGTAGACAATCCTATATCGCAATCAACATCAAACAATCAATATTAATAAATAAATCAATTAAATTTTAATGTTAAAAGGCAAATGTCTTTTAATATTACAATCAGAATTGCAGAAATACAAAGTTGTCGGGTAACACTAACAACAAGCCCGGATTTCTAATCCTAAGACACGAGTGACTTTGAAAATTAGGACTTATCGTTCTTCACTTCTTCGTTCTTCTATGACTCCTTGGATCATTAGGTTCGGATATCCAAATAAAAAGAAACTCCCCCTCAGTAGGGGTGTTATATTTTCTCTTTAGATACTTCGAAATCATCCAAATTCTTATCTCTAAATGGAGAGGGACTCTCCCTTAAGGGATTTATCTCCAAATGGAGAGGGACTCTCCCCTAAGAGATGCCCATTCCTCTTTGGATTCCAAATTGGATGTTTAAATCCCATATCAAATTATCACTTTGACATTTAAAACTCAATGCTTAAATTAAATTACATCAAATGAAATTGAAAAATCTAGACTAAACACCTGCAGGGTTTTCCTAATAAATCAATATTTAAACAAATATCCCAAGCAGTTAATATTTAAAATTTTAAATGCTCAAATCACAGTCACGCTTGGCCATGCTCTTTTAATATTACAGGGAGACGTATGCATTCTGAAGCACCAACAAAAAATATCATCAATTTAAAGCTTAATTTAATGCCCCCTTTAATTTTTATGTTCTGTATGAGCATGACCATCTGCATATGATTGATTTAGTATAAATTATCCATAATATAAGGGTAATCTATTGCACAATCAATCACATCACAGAGTGCAGGAAGTAAGTAAACAATAAATCAATCTAAGTTAGCAAACATCATGTTGTGAAAACTTGAAAATATAACACACATCAGAAAATTAAACACCGGCCTTGTCTAAGACTAGAGTTGGTTGTCCTAACAAGCCATCTAAAGTGTGTGCGGAAGGCTGTATGGTTCGGATATGTCATATATAGGATAATTAATTAAAGTTGTTTGATGTTCTAGTCTGAAAACTTAAGGAATTTAAGTTAAAGTATTAATGGTTTAAAATTAATTTTAAAGTATATTTTAAAGGGTTATTGATTACGACTTTTGTTGTTCACCGAGTCCGTGAATTTTATTTCACCTTCATTGTGGTTAATTTAATAGTCTCATAGGCTTGGGTTACCTAGTGGACCGGTGGTAATCAATATATTTAAGTGAATTAGATTGATTAAGACTTAAAGGTCAATTAATTTTTAATTAAAATTGATTGGTTGCTGGTTTTAAAGGTAAATTAATATTTTCTGGACTTTTAAATTATTTATGAATTTTAGAATTTTTTTTTTATTTTTTTAATCATTTATTTAAGAGGTTAAAAGTTGACTTTTGATTAAAGTTAAATTCTAGAAAGTTAACATTTTTATAAAATCATTCTCTTATACTTATGAATATGATGATCCATCGCTTTCTCATCTTCAAAGGTTCAAAAAGTTATCCTTTACAAAATATTTTGGTGATACCCTTACATGTATGTGTTCAAAGAAGATTCTTTCCATCATTCACATAAAATTCATACAAGTTCCATGTGTTCCTCTAAATCGACATTGGCTTGGAAATTTTTTAAGTTTAACACAATGTGCCAAAATTTTATCATCCATCTCATTAAGATGATGGTCATTATAAAAGTATTTATGATCATGTCACATCTATTATTGAAGATGAAGTGGACCTTCAAAATAATTATGGTTGGTAGCACTCAAGTCTACTATTGTGCACGAGGTAGAGTGGGGGATAATATGAGAACTTAAATCTGATGAAGTGTTTGAGCATGAGATAATGTTTCAGGTAAACTCTATTGATTACGCCTTGTAGATATATGTAGGTGTCACAAAGCAAGTATTCTTCTCCAACTTCTTATAGTGACTATTGTTTCAATTTACTTGCCACTATTTCAAGAGGCACTATTTAAGATGATTATTGTTGCGTCTTGGAGTATTCACGGCGGTAGAGAAATTTATAATTTAACGTCTTTGCATTGTACGAAGATCCAGCACACAATTAGATAAGTGAGAGAGGGTGTAGCATTTATAAGAGACACCAGAGTTTTTTTACGTGGAAACCCCTGAAAAAGGGGGAAAACCATAGGGCCTGGCCCAATTTGAATGAATCCACTAGTATTTGTTGTCGATTACAAATGAGTCCCTTCTTATGGAGAAGACCTTGGCATGACGTTACAAATATACGTCATATAGAGCGCATTACGTGGTGGGAGTTACAAATAATCAACATAGACATGTTTGTTTGGTTAGAAGGGTCATTGTTAGCAAGAGACAAAGCTCAGAAGGACCGTAGTCAAGAGGAGACTAGGGTCAGAAAGATCGTTGTCAGTTATTGGAGGTCGGAAGGACTTAATAGGCGACAGAGGTTAGAAGGACTGTAATCGGTAGGAGACCGGGGTCAAAAAGACTGTTGTCTGTTGATGGAGGTCGGAAGGACCATATTAGGCGACAGAGGTCAAAAGGACCGTAGTCAGCAGGAGACCGAGGTCAGAAAGACTGTTGTCTGTTGGTGGAGGTCGGAAGGACCATAGTAGGCGAAGAAGGTCAGAATGACCGTAGTCGGCAGAAGATCGGGGTCTGAAAGACCGTTGTATGGTGATAGAGGTCGTAGTGACCATAGTAGGCGACGGAGGTCAGGAGGACTGTAGTCAGCAGGAGATTGGGGTTAGAAAGACCGTTGTATTGTGATGGAGGTCGGAGTGACCGTAGTAGGAGATGGAGGTTGGGAGGACCATAGTCGGCAGGAGACCAGGGTCTGAAAGACCGTTGTTAGAACAAGACCGGATTCTGAAAGATGGTTGTTGGCAGGAGACCAGGGGTCTGAAAGACCGTTGTATGGTGATAGAGGTCGTAGTGATCGTAGTAGGCGACGGAGGTCGGGAGGACTGTAGTCGGCAGGATATTGGGGTAAGAAAAACCGTTGTCTTGTGATGGAGGTCAGAGTGACCATAGTAGGCGATGGAGGTTGGGAGGACCGTAGTCGGCAGGAGACCAGGGTCTTAAAGACCGTTGTTGGTAGGAGACCGAGGTCTGAAAGACCGTTGTTGGCAGAAGACCGGGGTATGAAAGATAGTTGTATGGTGATAGAGGTCAGAGTTACCGTAGTAGGCAACGAAGGTTGGGAGGACCATAGTTGGCTGAAGACCAGGGTCTAAAAGACCATTGTTGGCGGGAGACCGGGGTCTAAAAGACCGTTGTCTTGTTGTTGACCTCTACTATGCAGCCAAAAGAGAGACAAAATTAAAATAAAAAAATAAATAAAAAATGATTACCTGCAGTTGGATCCATCCCGAATAGTTGCTCCCGTTGCTTCTACAGTCATACCCATACTCTGCGAGCGGCGCCATTTGCAGTCCTCGATCGAGTGTTCTGTCTCGATGCTTCTCCCTCTTTCGTTAAATACCGGACCAAACTCCAGCTCTCCTACACGCGACTAAGCCTCTCCCAATACTCCTTCCTCTCCCGACCTCGAGCCGACGTCGAAGCCCTGCTCTCCTCCCGACCTCCTCCTCCTGTCCGACTCCAACAACCCGTAACTCCTTTGGGTTTGTCCGATCTAGAGAAGCCAAAGGGGGGGGGGGGGGGGAGAGAGAGAGAGAGAGAGAGAGAGAGAGAGAGAGAGAGAGAGAGAGAGAGAGAGAGAGAGAGAGAGAGAGAGAGAGAGAGAGAGAGAGAGAGAGAGAGAGAGAGAGATAGTTCTTCCTACCGAAAGCTTTCACTGCCGACGCCATCTCCAATCCCTTCCTCCAGCCGACGCCTCTCCATCTCACGACCGAACCCCCAGATCCCGACCCCTTGTGGTCGGACGACTTCGCTCCTCTGACTCTCTCTTTGAGTCCGATCGAAAGCAACAACCAGGAGCTCGCGGGCTATGAAGGTATCTTTCTCCCATTCGTGCGCTTAGTCGGCCAAGCCCAGTAAGCCAGCCGAACTCATGTAAAACAAAAAGCCAAGTTCTCTGTTTTAACCTAAACCTCACACTAGTTTTGTTCAAATCCTACTCAAATCATTTCATAATTGGGATTAGTTATAATTAGTAGTAATTATTTATAATTAGTTGTTATAAAAATAGTTAATTATGATTAATTACAATTAATCATAATTAATTGTTATAAATAATAATTAATTATTATTGTTTATTGCTAATTATATTTAATTTTAATTATTTGTTAATTATAATCAATCATTACTATTTATAAATAATTATAATTTATTAATAGTTATAATTAATCTTAATTAATTATATTTAATAATTTTTTTAATGTTAATTATGAATTATTTATAATTATTCATAATTAATTATTGTTAATTAATTATAAATAATTATAAATAATTACTAATTATCATTAATTTTAATTAACTATACTTAATTAGTTTTAATTTTAATTAATAATTATTTATGATTATTCATATTTAGTTATTGATTAATTATAAATATTGTAACCAATCACTCTTGATTATGATTGGTTGTTTATATGCAAAAATGTCTCTCTCCCTCGATCCTCGAGCCAACACCGTCAAAGCCCGCGAAGGTACAGATCTTCTAAACTCAGATTCTCACATCGTTGTTTGCAGCAGACCGGAAAAACTCCTATACACGCCTTTATTGCGCGTGGTGGGATGGGACGCCGGTCTGATGCTTACGACGAAGCGAGCAATCGCCTAAACTCTACTTCGGCTTTCGTGGCGCACCGGAAACCGCCTATACACGCCTTTATTGCGCGTGGTGGGAAGGGACCCCGGTGCGGCACCTACGGCGAGGCGGGGTCACTCATAAGTGCCCCCGAGCGGGGGGAAAGCAAATTGTGTCATTCATAAGTACCCCCGAGCGGGGGGAAAGCAAATTGTGTCATTTAAACAGGTACCGTCAAAGACCCAATACACGCCTTTATTGCACATGGTGGGATGAACAAAAAATCACGGCCGCGGTGTCCTCGTTAGAGGGCACCTACCATACACGCCTTTATTGCGCGTGGTGGGAAAGGCCCGGTTTCTCGTAGTTTTCCCTTAAACAGGGGAGACGCCGGGAGGCTGCCAAAATTTTGGGTGAAATCGTACCTGGACTTGATTGAACTCAAAGAACAATGGTGGACTTGTGGACTTGATTCAATATACTTAACTAAACTTGAATCCAAATAAAAAAAATGTGCAAATGAGATTGAACTTAAGCTTGTGCATCTGGACTTGAACCAAACGTGACTACAAGAACTTGGACATACAAAATTGACTACAAAGAACAAAGCATTGGGACTCAAATTTGAACTCAAATGACACTGAACTTGATTGAACTCGGACTTGAACTCAAGAGGCTAACAAAAGACTTGACTTGAGCTAGAACAAGAACTTGATTTGAACATTAAGCCGATAGGACTTGAACTTGAAAATGAAGCAAGGGACTTGATGAACTGCAAAGGACTATACTGAAACTTGATTTGAGCTTGAACTCACACTTGATTTGAAAATCAACATATATGAGCAAAGAGATGAATAAACCTGGAATCAGCCTTGAACTATAGGAAAATCAAATCACAACTAGAACTTGAATGAACAAACCATAGAACCAATCTCTTGACAGTGTAGAGTTGGAACCAAGCATGAAGGAGCTTAATATCTCAAAGTGAAGTTATAGCAATTCTTAATTAAATGCAAGAAGTACACACCAGATATAATAGTAGAGCCTCATGGACAACAACAATTCACATTCAATGAATGTAGCACCTTACAACCCAATGCAAGAAAGAAGTGGAAAGGATATCATCCATACTCTTGATAACAATGAGCTGTCACTTTAATTTGAGGATGATGCAGAGATGATTATAGTAAGTGGTGCGAGTATTGATAACGCATGATGAGCACAATCCATTCAACATGTTAATACACAAAGTGAATATGCTAATTCTACCTACAAACGACGAAACTAGTGGTACTTCATAGATGATGAATCATTTATGAATAATAAAGACGGGCATACACATAGATACAACGATTCCTCGACAAGAGATACATGATGAATGTGATGACTTGCTAACCATCAAAAGCAATGTGAAAATCATACTTAATGTAGTCCATCGGGAAGATAACAATTACTGAAATGCTATGAATGCAAAGGAGCATTAGTAAAGCACAGGAGAAATGGTGATAAATGAAAGCGCCTATAAGTTATGTAGCAAGAGCTGATAAATGTTGTAATGCTCTTGTAGTTAACCATCATTCAACATCAAGTAAATTAATTAGACCTCTATAAGCAAGAAACAATAAAATCTGCAATACATACAAATCCTCTACGAATACAAATGTATGTACAACATCCACCCATGGACAGATGCATAAATACTATAGTAAATGCAGTATCCTGTAGTCAACTTCAGTCTAAAGGTGAATACATCTACCTCCAGCAATAGTAGATGTATTGTAAAGGCCAAAATCACATCAGAATGCATAAAGAATACAAGTTCCTACTAGCATCTATGAACAAAGGAAGGAGATTAGTTAGTGCACTACGATCCACCTATGAAATGCAACGAGTGGTGCACGACAGTCTACCTGTACAAAGCAGAAAACAACTCTATCCAGAAGCTGCTATGCCACGCCACCGGATCCGCAACTTCTATGCAAGCGGACATAAGGCGTCTACAAATGATTTCTAAATACCCCCTGCACGTGCACTATAAATTGTATACACATAGGTACACTTAAGGGGGAAATATATTCTCAACCCGTATGGGCCCCGACGAGCGTGTTATTGGTACACACGTGACGTCTAGGGAGGCTGCGCGGGTTGATAAGTGAATTCTGGTTCGAAACCGATCCTACTATACGGGTCAATAGAAGTCGACAGGGTTCGAACCAACAAACAAATATACGGTTATGGCGACCGTCATATTTGTCTTAATACATTCATATTAGGCCTTTAAGGCCTATAACAATATGAATTCACTAATAAAGGCATAAAGCCTACGAAACCCGATCCTCTGTCGACAGCCCGACAGAGTTGACAAGGTTCAATCTATAAAGAGAAATGACCCCGAACACCCCGATGATGGCCGTGTTGAATGTTTATCTCTACCGGAGGGGTTCACAAACATTTTAAATGACTCTCAAATATCCAAATGCCTTCCAAGCTCCATCCAAAAATCCAAAAATTCCACAAAATATCTCAAAAACCCAAAATCCAAAAAATATTCAAAATTCCAAAAATATTTAAAATTGAAATAAATCCATCAACCCGCTTAAAGCAAAATCCATCCACCCTCCGCAACAGTTTGCCGAGGTGGACAAATAAAAAATTTACTTCAGCTCACAAAGAGTCAAATGCCTAGTCGAAAATATCACTAGGATCCAATCTCAAGACAATCTATTGCCAGTAAGGACGTGTTACGTGTCCTCTAACCGGCAGTTTCGCTGTCAAATGGCACTGCAGGTAAACGGTTATGACCCGGGGCCCTCTTAACCGAGTGGTTTTGCCGCCAAATGGCATCACAGATAGCGGTTATGGCCAGAGCCAATAAGCTCCTTAATGGCGTTAAATCCTTGAGATTTGAATCAATAAGATATGATCGATAGGGCACAAAGCCCTTTGTTAGCTAAGGTGGATTCAAATTTGTCCCCTTAGACAAACATTCAACCCCGGTCTACAAGGTCCCCTTGGACGAAGCAACCCATGGCTGCCGACAAGGATCCTTCTATCAGGTTGGGTCGACTACCTCCTCTGACTAAGTAGACCAGGGACCACGATGGCCCGAGACGACGGAACCATGTGATCTTGATCGGGTCTATCATCCATTCCCCCACCATCCGCTTTAAGTGCACGATGGTGAAATTTCTATTTTTAAATATCAATTTTCTAAATCTCTAAATCTTTCAATCTTCCAAATTCTCCAAATTTCCAAATCCATTGCTGCTACTATATGCCAGATAACACGTATTTCTATACGTATCTGATTGATGACTAGCCATAATCAAAAGTTCTCTCTCGTGATCGGGAGGGGTAATTAACAATAGGGGCTTGCGCCTATAGGAAACCAGAACTCAGATCATAAAGTCCTCACAAAATGAGGGCGAAATCTCTGGGTAGTGTCTTATCTACAAACCCATCTGCCTTCCAAAATTTACCTCGGAACTTAGTTCGTTAAAACTCCCTCGCCGAATAAGAAAAGCGAGCGGAGGCCGAGGCCGAATTTTCGGAGCCCACACTTGTGAAGAAGGTCGGAGTGACCGTGGTTGGAAGGAGACAAGGGTCAGAAAGACTGTAGTAAGAGGGCGATACTTTAGTAGAAGTTTGGGTGTCATGTGGTGGTCCGGTGAAGTCCGGGCCTTAAGTGGTGGTCCGACAGAAGTCTAGGCCTCATGTGGTGGTCCGGCGGAGCAACGGAGCAACGGCGTTAGGCGGTGGTCCAAAAGAAGTCCGGGCCTCAGGTGGTGGTCCGGCGGAGAAACGACGTCCGGCGGTGGTCTGGTGGAGGTGAGGACCTCAAGTGGTGGCCCGGAAGAAGTCCGGGACTCCGGTGGTGGTTCGGTGAAGCAACGGCGTTAGGCGGTGGTCCGGCGGAGGTGAGGGCCTCAAGTGGTGGTCCGGAAGAAGTCTGGGCTTCAAGTGGTGATCCGGCGGAGCAACAAAGTCAAGCGGTGGTCCGGCGGAGGTGAAGGTTTCTAGTGGTGGTCTGACGGAGCAACGACGTCAGGCGGTGGTCTGGCGGTGCAACGACGTCAGGCGGTGGTCCGGCGGAGAAACGACGTCAGGCGGTGGTTCGGCGAAGGTGAGGGCCTCACGTGGTGGTCCGGCGGAACAATGGAGTCAGGCGGTGGTCCGGCGGAGGTAAGGGCCTCAAGTGGTGGTCCGGCGGAGAAACGACGTCAGGCGGTGGTCCAGCGGAGGTGAGGGCCTCACGTGGTGGTCCGGCAAAAGTCCGACGGTGGTCGAGGAGGCTAGGAAGCAAGAGTGATCTCCGATGTCTTTCTCCTTTTTCCTTAAACTTAGGATCCCTTTTCATGAGGAGAGGGAGCTCTATTTTTATATTTTGGGAATGGCATGACATGTAAATAAGTGAGAGATAATGGGCAAATAAAGAGTGGTCGGATGAACGGCCGATGTTGAATCCCTTGATTATGCACCGTTCTTTAGACATTTGAAGACCTTAATGATGTCGGAATTCGGCGATCTTAGGCTCGTTGGATTTTTCTCGTTGAGCCGCTCGATTCGAGTATAAGCTTGTTATGTTTGGAAACCGTTTAGCAATCCAATTTGTGGTTTGAACCTTCCAACAGCGCTTTGGGTCCTTGATTTGGACTCATTTGGGCACGGATTGAGTCGAATTTGGGGTCGTTGGGTTTGTATTTCCGAGACGCTCAGTTCGACTATAAGTTTGCTGAAATCGGTGTTAGGATGATCTCCGAATTAATTTTTTAAGTTTACAATTTAATTTTGCATCGAGATTCGCGCTCGATTAAGATACTTTTTGACGACGTATCAATTATAATTTGCTTAATTCACACATAAAAGAGAATATATATATATATATATATATATATATATATATATATATATATATATATATATATATATATATATATAACATAATTAAAAATAATTTGATGTATATATGCATAAGAGATCCACTGGAAACCCAAAATGAAGTTTCAAAACTAATTTTTTAATTTAAAAAATACTTAATATATTATTTATCTAAATAATATTTAAGTGGTGAAAATAATTAAATAAAAAAAATAATTCATAAAAATAAGTGTTGATATCTAAAAAAATTTTAAATTTCAAACTAATTTTATTTTTAAATTAAAATTAATAATGTTAAAAAAAGATATATATATATATATATATATATATATATATATATTTTTAAAATATTTTTAAATTAAATTTAAAAGAAAATTAATTTAAAAATAGGTTTAAAATTAATTTAAAGCCTATATAAGTAAAAATGCCAGTGGCGAGCTATGTTGAAGAGCAAGATTGGATCTGCAGTCCGTGGGCAATCACTACCTAGCGCGCGATGAATGTGCCACCGACAATGATTGCCACAATGACTGCGGTAATGATTGTCGCGGACGTGGCATTACTTAACAACGTATGCAAAGCCGTGGAGCCATCAGATCTCACGTGGTTTGAGATGGACGACTTTGATTGCGTCAAACACGAGATCTGACCACCATATCAATTTTGCTGTTTGAAAGAGGTCACGGAATGACAGGATCTCTATGATTGATCAAACAATCAAAGGGAAATATTTCATACACCGAACATATACGAACTGAGACGCCCTAGGAACCATCTTTCGTCTACTTTAATCAATTGGCTTGATCAAATGAGATGAAATTTTAAATATAATATCTATAAAAGAAGAGCGTCCATGGGAGTTGTTTTCTCAATATAAAAAGCATTTTTGACAAAGTTATTTAACCATATGTGTAGTGACCTAAGACTAGCATTTTTGGAGAATCTCACTGTTGGATCTTCGGGTTTTTAGTTCAGTTGAGCTTGTAGATTGTCCAAGTATGTTCTCCTATCAAAATCACAGTCTGGAATGCGTCGGATCAAGCTGTATAGAAGTTTAGACAAACTAGGCTTGCTCTCGCTGAAAGATCGCCGCCGACGGGGTCTCAATGGTGGCTCTGGCTTGGGAAAGGTAAAAGGGGATTCAGAATGCTCACACACAAAATTTCTCAACTTGGGGGAGCTTGGAGAGAGAGATAATGCAAAAGTCCCTACAATGAACCCTAAAAATCCTATTTACAGCCCTAGGTCTATTATGGAAGACCTACATTGATCCTAGGGCTAAGTAGAAGGGAAACCAAGTTGATTTATTTGTGGTTTGCTCAAGGGAGCATTAGGAAGGTGTTTAATGCATCGAATGGGATTTATTTGGCTTTAATAGGTCAAATTTGACAAAAGGAGACTTGGGTTGACCAATTCAAATTCCTACTACTGTATATTCTTCCTCGATCATGGAGAGGGTTACCAAATTTGGTTTCCTACTAGACTAGGAAACTAAGGATTATCTTATGAATTGACAGTTCTAGATGTGCTTTTCCTATTTACCATACATCCAATAAAATCAGAATCTGACTACCCTAAGATTTTCAAAGGAGGAATTGTGCCTAGAATATCAACTTCCTAAGTTCAGGGTGCTTAGTAGATATCTAAGGATTATCATGACCGCAATTAAGTGTGACTCTTTTGGATCAGCTTGAAATTGAGCACAGAGGTACACACTAATCATTATGTATTGCATTCTAACAGTTAAGTAGAGGAGAGATCCGATTATTCCTCTCTATTTTTTTTTGGTCTATTGTTTTTCCATTTGGGTCTTTGTCTAGTTAAATCGTAGAACTCATTGGAGTGTTCATGGGCTTATCACTGTCCATTTCATATTTTTTTAGAATATCCTTAATGTATTTAGTTTGGCTAAAAAATGTTCCATTTTTTGTTTGTTTTATACTAAAACCAAGAAAATAATTTAGCTCTCCCATCACGCTCATTTCAAACTCAATACTTATTATTTTTGAAAATTTATTAAATTGGGTATTATCTGAAGATCAAAATAGAATGTCATCTGTTACAAATATATTTTTAGGGAATATAGTTTTAATGATAGCAAACATTTCTATTTTTCTAGGACTATCTTGTATACTAACATTTCAGGTTCACAAAATCGAGTGCAACTCAAGCCAGCTCAAGATTGGGTAGACTAGGATCGAGTCAGTTTGTAATCTTTTACCTTTTCTTGAGTCAATTATATCAATCTGGGCCCTTATGCAAAGAAACCTTACACAAACACACTTGAGAGAAATTTTTTGATTTTTTTAGTTCTTTATTTTTTATCACATCGTCCTGGACGATCCCAATATCGTCATGGGAAAATTGTTAAAAATAAAAACCCTAATTGGGGCATCCTAGTTAAGGCAGCCGTCATTAAGCACATCATCCCGGACGATATTATCATCGTTCTGGACGATATGCTCAAATCAGAAAGAATTAGCCGCCAGATCAGTTAAGACATGTTATATTTTTGGACATCGTCCTGGACGATGCAACATAATTATGCCTAAATTAATCTTATAAAAAGGTTTGATTGAATAATCCTATCGTCATGGATGATTGTAGGATCGCCCGGGAGAATCAGTTAAATAAAACCTTAATTCTTTCTGGACGATGTTTAATCGGCCTGGTTCATTAAGGGCAATTCTCTGGACGATATGTGCTAAATTGAACTAATCATCCAGGATGATCAAAGATCGACGATCAAGTCATTTTTTCCATCGTCTAGACATCTAGTCAGTGCGATGGTCTGGATGATATTTGTCATTTTATACTAATTGTCCTGGACGATCGTGAGATCATCCGGGACGATAAAGCAAAATTTTAATCATCCAGACATCCATCCAGGGCGATGCGTTGAACGATATTCGACAGATTGAACTAATCATATATGACTACATACTATTTTCATGGATGATATGAACAAAAAACCCTCTGATCGTCTCAGATTGTTCTGTTTGATTGAGCTAAAATTATACTTTTAGTACAGGACAATCTCCAGATCATCCTGGACGATAAAGTTAGTTTGTTGCAATTAAGAGCTCTTCCAAAGCTCTTCTTTATAAAGTCTCTTGTTTCACCCAAGAGGGTATCTTTTGCTGCTATCTTGACCTGAGAGAGCCTAGAGGAGAGGGAGAGAGAGAGGATCTTGTGAGGGGGAGTTTGTGAAGGGTTTCATAAATGTTGCTCCAAGCAAGGATCCAAGTCATCTTCTCTGATCGTCCCTTGTCCTTGGAGGTTCGAGAGAGGTCCACTTCAGTAATCGATCAAGGTTCTCTGTCTGCTTCAAGAGGAAGCAAAAGGAGTCGGTTTCTCTGACTCACCATGTAGGTGGAAAGGAGGTTTTGTAAAGGCTTCTCCACCTTGCTGTGGGAGAAAAAGGAGAGTAATTGAGTTTAGTGCAATACCCGGAGGATATGCTCCAGGGAGTGGATGTATGTCGAGTTGACCCAACCACTATAAATTTTTGTGTTCTTTACTATTGCTTTTTCCGCATTTAATTTCTGCACTTTGATTTTCTTTATGGTGAACTTTGGCTTGAGTTTGTGTTTTGATTTAAAGTATATTAAAATACCAATTCCCCCCCTCTTGGTTAGTCTTGGGCTAATTTATAAGGGCTTAACATCTCTAACAAACTTTCATCATCTACATAAATCTGAACAAAATAGATTTCATCTTTTACCCTTTATAAAAAGAGAGGGGTGTCCACACTACCTTTAACAAAATCTCTATCTAATAAGAATGATATAAGTCTTTCATACCAGGCTCTAGGTGCTTGCTTTAACTCATACAGTGCCTTTTTATATTACACTAGCAGATATGAAAAGATAGATGAGAAGAAATATGTGGGAAAATCATTGGGAGATCTCTTAGTTAAATAAAAAAATAAATGAGATGATGACCCAAGTGGAATTGATGATATAGATGTTACAAAGAACCATTACAGTAGGTCATATGCCTACTCCTCCTATTGATCCTCCAAACTTTCAAATATCTCAAGTCTCAAGAGTATGAGGTACCCCTTAAGGTGACAATAAGGTTAATAATTCCATTTTCTAACCTACTTCATAGAACATAGCAAGTACCTCTATGTCTGTGATGGCTGCACAATTAGAGGGTATAATCAATGAGAAGATAAAAGTTATTATAGTCATTGATCAAGCAAAGAGATAGTGGGCAAGGTCACCCATAACCATCAAAATATGATCATGTGTTATATCCTAAGAGGTACTCGGTTTCAAAATTCTATGACTTCAATGGCAATAGTAATCCCAGACAGCACCTAACATAGTCTAAAGCCACTAGTGGAAATATGAGGGGTAACAATGCTTTACTCTTTTGGTTGTTCATCAGTAGTTTGACTTCATCAACTTTTGAATGGTACGATGAATTATCAAACAATTCTATGAAAACCTTCATAGAATTAGAAATCATGTTCATGAAGAGATTCACCAACTTCACCAAAAAGATAACCATTGTCAAACTTGCCTTAGATAAGCAAAAAAGGGATGAGTCGGTAACTAAATATTTAACCTGGTGGTGTAACTTAAGTATGAGATATAAGCAGTAGTTGGAGGAAGATAATGTAGTTCAGTTATTGATAGGGAATATGGATGATAAGATGTAATTATTCTTATGCATAGCCATCATCAATTCTTTCCAAGATCTGTTGGACAGAGTGATGAAGTTTAAAAAGTTAAACTTATCAAAATTAGAAAGACACTCTGATAAATCCAAAAAGGACAAAGCCCTTTATGCCGGGAAGAGTAAGCCCTTTATGCCGGGAAGAGTGAAGCCTACTCCATGTTCTCTTTCAAAATAAATAAGAGAGAACAAGTGGCATACAACATCGATAAGGACAAACAATCTGTGTATAAAGAAGACAAGGGAAAGCAACTAGTTAACCCTAACCTTTAGCCCAAACTGGTACTTGGAGGAAATGATAAGCCATGGACCTTTTATGGTACTTGGTTGATATGTCCTCTTTCAAACCACCGATAGAAGGAAGAAAAGGAAAATAGTCAAGCTCAAGAAGAGTAATGGGATACCGCAGTCTTTAAGAAGATACAAAAGTTGCTAAAGTAGCTCAAAGGAGTCCCTGTTGTTAAATGGGAGTCTCCTACCAAGCCAGTAATAAATTTAAAAGGGTTACCTGTTATAGTTGCATCTACTTCAAAATAGCATATTGGCTGAGCTAGCTCAACAAAGTCTGTTAAGGAAAAATCCTCCAAGAAGAAGGCCAAATTGAAAAAGCCCAAGGAGAAGAATATAGCCACTCAAAAGGCTATTGACAGTTTGGATGAGTATTACTAGACTGTGGGATGACCTATTAAGCTCTCTGATTTTATGTCAGAACTTAAAATTGATTAAGGAGAAGAAGTTGAGAATGATATGCTTCATGTAAAAACTTGCTGGGTTATTTCGATGATGGTAGACATGCTGGCAAAAGAAAAATATGTTGAAGAAGCGGCTTCTCATCTTGTATGATGCTGTCGCTAATGGAATACAACTTAGAAGAGGTATTGTACTTTCCAAATGAGGATGAATTAAAGCCCAACATAACATCGCAAAAAAAGCTTTTAAAGTTGGGTGGAGATTTTGAATTAGCAAATAAATCTTCCGAGACAACCAAGGCTAGTTCTCAAGAAGGCACTTCATCAGGTGAACCTGAGTCAGATGTAGTAGCCTAAGTGCAGCTGAGAACTGGTAAGGTGCTTCCACCCAACTATAGTAGTATTAGTTGGTTAATCAATGGTTACAAACCAAGGACCAGTTAAATTAAAAAGAACTGAAAGTGTTAATGATTTTTTTTTTTAATGAAAATAATATAATCATTATATATTGCAAAAGGAGGAAAAAATGTTGAAAATGCAAAAAAAACAAATGTGCCCTCATACTATGGGTCAAGTGAGCTTTGTTAGGAGAGAGCATGAGATCGTATGATTTTCATTTGATTAGATTATAATTTCTAGCTATTAAGGAAATTAATCTTTTTCTAATTTACAATCAATACTATATTGTTTATAATTATGATGAATCAGTTGTATATATAAGGATGGATTTCGGTCATCTTAGGAAGCTAAGCTAAAATGGGTAATGCTAACTAATTTCATAAGTGGTTGGCAAAATGAGAATGTTGAGCTCTAACTTTATCTTATTTAATATAGACAAATGCTTTTGATATGCTTGCTAAGGAAGGGTTAATGCTAGAAGATGAGAATTTATATTTTGAGTACGTTTTTGTAAGCTAAAATGTTAATGACCTATAGAAACTTTGAAATTTCAAGGATAACTGATTTTGATTTGAAAATAGTATTAATTTTAAATTTTTTTTGAATGTTATGAATTGATACATCGCAAAAAATTATCTTGATCGGGCACGAATCTCGATGCAAAATGGAGTTGGAAACTTCTAAAATTAATCTGGAGACCATCTCAACTCCGATTTCAACAAACTTATAATCAAACTGAGTGTCTCGGAAATTCGAATCCAACGATTCCAAATTCGACTCAATCCGAGCCCAAATGAGCCCAAATCAAGGACTCGAAGCACTGTTGGAAGCTTTGTAGCACTGTTTGAGTTACCAAACTGTTTTCAAATATGACGAGCTTATAGTCGAATCGAGCGAATCGACGAGACGAATCCAACGTGCCCAAGATTACTGAATTCCAAAATCATTAAGACCTCCAAATGCGTGACGAATGGTCCATGATCAAGGGGTTCAATATTGGCCGTCCATCCAACCACTCCCCATTTACCCTTCATCTCTCACCTATTTACAGGTCATGCCACTCCAGAAAATCTATAAATAGACCCCTCATTTCTCTTGAGAGGGCACCGAAGCAAGAAGAGAAGAAAAGAAGGGGATCAAGAAGAGAAGGAAGAAGCTCCTCCTCGACCACCATCGGAGCCTCGCTAGACCACTGCAGGAGTCTCGCCGGACCACCATTGGAGCCTTGCCGGACCACCACCGGAGTTTCGCCGGACCACCACATGAGGCCCTCACCTCGACGGACCACCGCCAGAGCCTCGCCAGACCCCCACCGGAGTCTCGCCGGACCACCGCCGGAGCCTCGCCGGACCACCGTCGGAGCTTCACCGGACCACCTCCTGAGGCCCTCACTTTCACCAGAGGCCCTCACCTTCGCCAAAGGCCTTCACCAACACCTGAGGCCTTAAACTTCGTCTGAGACCCTCACCTTCGTCAGAGGCCCTCACCTTCGCCAGAGGCCTTCACCTTCACCAAAGGCCCTCACCAACACCTGAGGCCTTCTCCTTCACCAAAGGCCCTCACCTTTGCCAGAGACCCTCAATTTTGTCAGAGGCCCTCACCTTCGTCAGAGGCCCTCACCTTTGTCGAACCACCGCCGAAGGCTCTCACCTTCGTCGGACCACTGCCTGATGTCGTTGATAAGCCGGACCATCACTTGAGGCCCTCAACTCTGCCGCACCACCACTTGAGGCCCTCTCCTTCGTCGGACTACCGTCTGATGCCGTTGCTCTGCCGGACCACCACTTGAAGTCCTCACCTCCGCCGAACCACCGCCTGACGTTGTTGCTCCGCCGAACAGCCACTTGAGACCCTGTGCTCAACCAAGACTCCACCTGAAGTCCGGACTTCTACTGGGCCACTACTTGACACCTAGAGTTCTACTAGAGTACCTCCATACTAAAACGGTCTTTCAGACCCCGGTCCTTCAGACCTCCGTCGCCTACTATGGTCACTCTAACCTACATCACCAGACAACGATCTTTCAGACCCGGTCTCCTGCCGACTATGGCCCTCCCGACCTCCGTCGCCTACTATGGTCCTTCCGACCTCCATCACCAGACAACAGTCTTTCCGATCTCCATCCTATCGACTATGGTCGTGCCGACAAAATAAATACATCTATTGTAACTCCCACTATGTAATACACTCTATATGATGTAAATTTGTGACATCAAGCCAAGGCCTTCTCTCTAAAAAGGGCTCATTTTTAATCGACTACAAATACTAGTGGATTCATTCAAACTGGGCGAGGCCCCGTGATTTTTCCCCCTTTTCAGGGGTTTTCCACGTAAAAACTCTAGTGTCTCTTATGAATGCTACACCCTCTCACTTATCTAATTGTGTGCTGGATCTTCGTACAATGCTAAGACATTAAAATATATATTTCTCTACCGCCGCAAATATTCAAGGGCGCAACATTAGTATATCCCTTTAAGATGCATTCATTTCACCCTATAAACAAATTGTTTGTTGGTTGCTCTTTATATATGATTAGTGTATCCCTCTAAGTACTTAACAATTTCTTTCATTACCTAATACTATATCCTTTTAATTTTGACATGTTGGACATAAGATTTATATGCTGATAATATTCATTTCGTTTATATTTGAACAGTATTCTTATTGATTTTCTAGAATGGTTAAAGTCGTTGCTACGTCCCAAATATAAAGTAGTTTTTAAACCACTACAATAACTCCTTCTAGCAAATACAAATACAATAAATTTGTAACAGTCATTAAATTGTTGCAATTAATTTGGTGGCATTTTGAACCACTGCAGTCAGTAAAAAATGAAGCACTTTCAAAACCCTATTGAAATATGAAGGCTAATGCATAAATAGTTTAGAAATCTTTATATAATATAAAATGCATATCTTTGGTTAGCATGAATCACCTTCATTCGCAGATAAGTATTGATTAGCTTGCTCTAATACAAATATATAAATGAACAATCACATAAAATTGAACTAGTAACACAATACACCAATACCCTAAAATTACATATGAACAATTGATATCTTTCTAAAACCAACTGTTGAGCTTCATCAGGATATCAGTATCAGTGACATGACATGGAACTTATTGAATTAGTTCATAAAATTGATTATATTGGAGCTGAATTTAACTGCTCAATCACTACATGAGATCTCGATTTTTACATGGATATCTTTATTTAAAAAAAAAAAATCACACTGCTGCTTTCTTAGATCTACTAATACAATAATAAGGTGGTGATCAGTCGCAACTGTGAGGGAAGTGGGCTGGAATCGCTGAGAAGGTAATGAATTTGCTGAAATGAAAATTGGAAGGACTGCCAACTTGATTTATTCTCATTAATTTGTGCTGATTAGAACGCTCGTAATACATAAACTATTGCATGCATTCATGCATTCTGTGTGTTTAAGAAGCCATAAAAACATGACTAAATTTTTCTTTGCATTAGCCATGCATGGCTTATGACTATTACATTACTAACATGACTAATAAAATGCTTATAACGTGAAAAAAAATATAATAAAAAATTTTATAATCTTATATAATATAACATGTTATTACTCTAATTACTATTATCTCTTCAGTGAATGTTATGCTTTGCTTTCTCAAGTAAAATGGTTTTTCTAGTACTTAAAAGCTAACAAAACCTCTCGAGATATTGGAGTTAACTAAAAATTTGTAAGATCCTTTGTTCAATTTTATTTTAGATAATCAATTTTGAATGCAATATTTTATTGGATTATGTCAATATTTTATTGTATTTTGTTTGTTATTACTTATTAGATTATTTTATTTCTTTATGCAAAAAATTATTGAATTTAATGAATAATTTAATCAATAATTGAAAACTGAAGTATTACATATTTTATAACTTACTTTTATACTTCTGATATAATGAATATCTACAAAACACATAATTTTTTTTAAATTTATTTTAACTTTATTGAATTTTGATATCAAAATCATCACTTTGTTTACTTTAGTTTCTACCAAATTGTGGTCAAAAAATATTTTATGATTATAAAATAAATGTTATTTAATTATAACATATATTATATTGATTTTTAAAGTATGTTCTAGGCATATAAATCAATTCATTGCATTTAAAGCCTTTGCTTACCTCTTCTCTCCAAGTGAGAATGTCGGACTGATCATTTCATGTCTTGCATGCTATCAACGAATGGTAATAAATATTATATTTTTTAGAAGTAAGCAAAAAAAACTAGATATAGATATATATATATATTGTTTATTTATTTGTCTCCCATAAATTGAATCTAAAGAAAAAAAATTATTATTTTGAATGAATTTTTTTTTTGTTTTTTTTTTAACCGCTAACATTCAACCATTTATATTATTTGCAGGAAAAGAACATGGAAAATGATAAGAACTTTAATGATTTGAAATCAGTGGTGGACACAAAACTAATTCCTGTGATTAAAAGTTACGCTGATGAGATGGATAAACAAGCCACCGAAAATAACTTTCTAAAGAATGAGTTAAAGAAAGTTAAAGAAGACATACAAGAAACAGAAGTGACTATGAAAGAATACATTGACGACGTGAAAACATTATCGAAGAAAAATGAGGAGGCGGAGAAGGAGATTGATGCTCTGTCTTTACAGAATAATAGTTTAAGAATTGAGTTAAAAATTTGAGAGAGAATATCAAAAAAACATAGGAGATGAAGCTATGGATTAAGAAAACCAAGGCTGTTTATGCCTTAACAATATTTACTGCGGTTGCTGCCACGACATTTGCAATGATCCAGCGTCGTCAAAGGTATAAATTTTACTGATTTTTTTTATTCTTGTTAGAGAAAATAATTCATTTATCCGACCTCACGCAGTGGGATGATGAATTGTTGTAGTAGAGAATTTAGGTTCACTATTATGCTTGCGTGAAGGTCTCCAAAGAGAATAAGATTGAATGAAAATTTTTACTATATTTTAATACTTTAAATTCTAACGAAATGTTCAGGTTTTGTATATTTCTGGTTCAATCTATGATGTATACTATAGTTTGTGGATTTATTCTCTTCTAATTGGTGCCTGGTTTTTTTTTTTTTTTTTTTTTTTTTTTTTTTTTTTTTTGGTTTTAGTCACTAGAAAGCAATGATCTTACAATAGTAAGGACCATGACGCCCACGAGAGCAAGTTCTGGCAAGTTATTGTTTTGTGAAATCGTTTTTATTTTTTTGGTTTCAGTCTAGTAAGAACTTTTCTTCCACTAATAAGTTCCCTGAAGTAAATGCTGATAGAAAAGCAAAAAGTAGTCGTTTTCATTCTATATCAATCTATCTGGCAATGTAGTGAAAAGAAGAACCAAGTTATTGGAAGAAGGTGAAAAAAGTTGCCATGAGGATGCTGATGTTGAACTTGTTGAGGAACTATACAACAATGAGGATTTATGCTATTCAGTAGTTCAGGAGAACTGTCACAGAATCTTGGGAAGATCATAGCCCTATTAATCATTTATTTACTGAGGGTTGAATAAAGTTGATTGTGGGCATATACTTTGATTCGACATCTATAGGTGACCTGCATTGGCTCTTTAATCCTTCATTTATGGACTAGAGTTTCTTTAAATCCAACATATATGCTTCTGTTGGATTTTTGTCTCTATGGTATGATCAATATATTTCTATGGTCAAAGCTGATTATGCTTGCAGTTTATCATCTTTTCTTCAGCAAATAATTGACCAAATTGACTACAAATAATTTCAGCTTAAATGATGTACCACTTCATACATCTGAAGGTTCTCTTCTCTCTTGAGTCTTGTAAATACACATGATGTTTTCACTAGGCTTGAAACTTCTATTCTTTTTGGTCAATAAGTTAAGCTATAAAGAAGATTCTTTTTACAATGCTTTGTTATATAATGCCGAGTGTTATTCATTTCAGTTTCAGACCTGAAATGTTACAGTAGGGAATGCTTTAAAGTTCGGTTGGTTGTAGCATTTGTCTGATTGCTTTAAATAAATGGTGCAGTGAGCCTTTCGTGCTGTCTGTGAGCCCATGATGAGCTATCCCAAACGAAGTTTAAACAATCGGTGATTAATTTTAGAAAACAAGAAGAAAGCTATCCCAAACAAAGTGTAAACAATCGGTAATTAGTTTTATAAATACACAAGTTATAATGACAAAAAAAATTACAAATGCATTGTTTTTTACTTTACTCTAGATATATCTAACCAAACAAGGGAAACATTTCTCCTACGTTTACTTTGCAGATAATCAAACAGCCTCAAAGTATTTGGAATACACTACATTTACTTTACATTGCGTTGACTTTGCAGGCAACCAAACAGCCCCTTAACGTAATACAACCAAATATTAATTGAAAGCCAATGAATTTCCATTACAGTTGGTTAACATAAAATGTTGATTCCATTTAATACTGGACTGGAGTATTCACGCAAACCTTTTTAAGCCTTTCATTTAATTATTTCTAATATAATTGCCTTTTATTCAATAATTAACTATTTTATTACAGCATTTCCATACCAGCAAGAGTTTTCATTCAATAATTTTTATTAATCACGCAACTATTAATACCAAAAAAGCTGCTTTAAGTAGTAAAACATCCGTCCCAAATTAAATCTAAATTTGTTTAAAAACAGTCGAATGTAAAATGGAGTTTCAAAAAATGATAGTTGAATATTGGAGTTCAATCTTCAATGTGGAATGAAATTGTTTGCCATAGTGAAACATATTTCGTTGCTATGACATAGATATGAGAGTCGAGAGTAGATAATATTTCTCACATTTGAAGTTAAGTATACCATTGGATTTCAAATATGTTAGTAATATTAATATTTACTATTTATTTAAAAATTTGAGCAAAATTTTCTCACATATTAGTCTATTAACTTAAGTAGGAACAAAAGCTACAGTCATATATTATTTAAGATGTCTTGGGGTTTGTGAAAGTTCATTTTTCAAGTTTTTCTTCTTGGATCGTCCAGGACGAAGTTGGATCATCCTGGGACGATCATCAGGCCACCACCTGACACCCGAACTTTTATAGAAGTATCACCCTCCTACCAACAGTCTTTCAGACCCCAGTCTCCTACTGATTACGGTCCTTCCGACCTCCGTCGCCTATTACGGTCATTCTGACCTCTAGCAACAGACAACGGTCTTCCCGACCTCAGTCTCCTGCCGATTACGGTCCTTCCGACCTCCGTCGCCTACTATGGTCCTTCCGACCTCCATCAACAGACAACAGTCTTTCCGACCCCGGTCTCCTGCCGACTACAGTCATTCCGACCAAACAAACATGTATATGAAACTCATACCATGTAATGCAATCTATATGATGTACATTTGCTACATATATCCAAGGCCTTCTTCTAAGGAAGGGCCTCATTTGTAATCAACTGCAAATACTAGTGGATTCATTCAAACTGGGCCAGACCCCCGTGGTTTTTCCCCCTTTTCAGAGGTTTTGCACGTAAAAACTTTTGTGTATCTTATGAATGCTACACCCTCTCACTTATCTGATTGTGTGCTGGATCTTCGTACAATGCCAAGACGTTAAACTTTATAATTCTCTACCACCGCGAATACTCCATGACGCAACATATATATTATAGATAATTACTATAAATATTATATGACCATAATGGAAAGAAATAAGAAAACTTAATTTATATACTGAGATTCATTATAATGACAGATCTATTAAGCATGATATAATTGCATTATGACATTTTGGATTGACGAATGCTAAATATCATGACGTAAGATATAAACTGAGATTTCTTATTGTGACGCATTGGTAATCAATATGGTAACTTGTGAATGAATGAAAAATATTGCAACCTCAATGATACGTGAAATAACAAAACCCACCAATCAACCTAAGCAAAAAGTGATTTCCATTTAGCAAACCAATTGAAACGTCCCATATCATAATCAGGAAAATTATTACATGCAGATGCTGAACAGACATGTCTGGTTTGCATGACCTCCGGTTGCATTCGTCGCCTACACGTGCTGGCGGAGGCCCCCCCCGGAGGGAGGGGTGGTCACGTGACAAAAAAAAAAATCAGCTTATAAGTGAAGAGGAGGAATAAATGTAAAATGAGAGACTTGCAAAATCTGATTTCTAGTTCTGTTAAGGTTGTCTGTTGCTTTCAAATTAGTTTTTGCCTTTTTGAAAATATTTTCATTGGTTATTTTTGTTTCAATTGTGTTACTACATCAAATAAAAAAAAAATTTAAACTAAAACTATTTAAGTTTTTTATTAGAGCTTTAACGGCTCATTTGGTTGCTTGTAAAATGCAAAGCAAGCTTTAAAAAATCATGTTTTTTGCTTTTAGTCATTTTGAGAGATAAAATTAAATCCTCAATTTTGAGGAATTAAAATAAATTCATAATTTAAAAAAAAATTGCTTTCTAACTTTAAGAAATCAATTGAGCCCTAAACTTGTTTCCTTTTGTACTATGGATATTTATGTCCTATTTTTTCAATATAATTATTAAATCATGTCAAGTCCTCATAAACTGCTTCATTTTTTAGTAGCTTGCTAAATTCTCATAACAAATTTTATATTTAATATTATACATTTTTGGATATTAATTGAAAAAAAAAAATAAAACCTGTCTATGCCGATCTCAAGCTCGGATGAAAAAAATTAAAGAAAATTTTAATAAAATAATTTAGGCCCCCATCCCTCAATAAATTTTATTGAAGAGTTGCGATGTTGTTTGCTAGCATTCAATATAAAAAACTGGAGATCTCATTTCATGAAATTTTTTTTGAAACAACCTGGGCTTTGAAATTGTTGGCAACTTTCCAATATTTTGTTGTTTATTTGCAAAAATAGAGCATTTAGTTTTTTCACCTTAATAGGTGCATATCAGTTCTACTACTAAGAGAGTAGCTGGAGATGATTTTGTCATATAAGACATTGGTTTTCGATGATTCAGTTAAGAAAATAGATGTATTAGATATGGTTTATATTAAGAAAGTCACAGATGTAGCTCGAAATATGAGCTCGAGCTCGACTCAACTCACGAAACCAGTCGAGTCGAGCCGCTCGTCAAGCTCCTACTCTCGCAGCAAGGCCCACTCCCACTGTCGCGGCGAATCCCACTCCCACTCCCGCTCTCGCTCTCGCGGCAAAGCCTGCTGCCGGGACCCGCTCTCGTGGCAAAGCCCGCTTTTGCGCTCGCGGAAAAGCTCACTGCCACGACCCACGACCCGCTCTTGCAGCGAAGTTCACTCATGTTTTCGTGTTCGAGCTACTCGACGAGCTATCGAGTCGAGCAATCGAGTGTTCAAACTCGAGCTCGATTAGACGTCGAGCTAGAACTCGTGTTTGAGCTCGACTCGCGAGCTCAATAAGCTTGACTCGTCGAGTTCGTTAACGAGTCGAGCCCGAGCCAACTCACGAGCCGGCTTAACTCGATTACACCCCTACTCGTGGCACATATTTATATCTTCTAAGCTCTAAGGGTCATGATATTTGCATTGTTAATTTTAATCTTATAGCTCCTCTTGACATCGGTAATGAAACGACAAACATAACCATTTTAATTTAGCACCTCCCCTAAATAAAATTTCTTACTCCGCAACTGCCTACACATAATAATCTCTCATCACAATCCAAGTAGGGCTTCATCACAAACAAATGTTTATCTTTTTCTATATGAGCGAAATCAACCTGATGGAATAAATCAAAATACAAACCTTGAAAAATAAATAAATATGCCATAGTTGTGAGCTTCTTTGAGACGGAAGAAGTAGGGAAGAGGAAAAAGGTAAAAGACGAAATGTAAAGATAGAAATTATATTATCTGTTATGAGCAGGTTGTACAGAGACATTTATAAGAGAATTAAATGCAAGGACCAATGAATGGTGTCCACGTGTATCTTGATAACAGATTCAAGATTTAATTGATGTTTCTAATTGCCCCCCTCAAGCTGGTGTTTCGGGAGATGCTACTAGCTTGTCCGAGAGAAATTTGAACCGTGGAGCTGGAAGTGCTTTGGTGAGCAGATCGGCGAGTTGATCCTTGGTGGATATGTGATGAACGTCCAGTATGTTGTCTTTGATCCAGCTGCGAATGTAGTGGCAATCAACCTCGATGTGTTTGGTTCTGGCGTGGAAGACCGGGTTGTTTGCGAGCGCAATGGCGGGTGTATTGTCACAGAACAGGGTGGTAGCTGTTGTTTGGTTGTGATTGAGTTCACGGAGAAGACGGCGGATCCATACGACCTCAGTTGCGGCGGCGGCGAGAGCACAATATTCGGCTTCGATCGATGAGCGGGCGACGGCGGTTTGTTTCTTGACTGTCCAAGAAATAAGAGACGAGCCTAGATAATTGCAAAACCCCGTAGTAGACTTTCTGTCGGTGTCGTCGTCGGTCCAATCGGAGTCGGCGAATGATCGAAGTAGAGGCTTGTCTCGGAAGAGAGGGAGACCGGTATGAATGGTTCCTTGAAGATACTGAAGGAGACGTTTTAGAGCTTCGAAGTGGGCGATGGTAGGATTTTGCATGTGTTGGCACACTTTTTTGACGGCGAATGACATATCCGGTCTCGTAAGCGTCAAGTATTGGAGGGAGCCGGCGAGTTGTCGATAGAGAGATGGATTTGAGAAGGCATTGGAGTTAGCATTTGTAATAGAGGATTTAAGTTGAAAGGGTGTAGAGACCGGTTTGCAGTTGGTCATACCTACCCGGGATAAGATGGTTTGTGCAAACCGGCTTTGATTTAGATGCAATCCATATGCGGTATGGACGACTTGTATGCCGAGGAATTGCGATATGGTGCCAAGGTCTTTCATTGTGAATTTGGTGCTAAGGTTGGTGATGAGATTGTTGATTGCGATCGAAGAATTACCTGTAAGAATAATGTCGTCAACGTATACTAAGAAATACATGGTTATGTTGTTGTTATGATAGATAAATAAACATGTGTCGGAGGAGCTTAGCTTGAACCTGAGTGTGATGAGATGTCCGGAGAGCGTTGCGAACCATTCTCGTGGAGATTGTTTGAGGCCGTAGAGGGCCTTTTTCAGCCGGCATACATGATTAGGAAGTGTTGCGTCGAGGAAGCTGGGCGGTTGTTTCATGTGCACGGTATGAGTGAGACTACAGTGAAGGAACGCGTTTGAGACGTCTAATTGATGGATTTTCCATTGCTGATGAAGAGCTATGACAAGCAGAATTTGAACCGTGGGCTTTTTGTCCACGGGGCTAAATGTTTCGTTGTAGTTGAGTCCGTGCTCTTGATTGAACCCTTTGGCGACGAGGCGAGCTTTGTACCTAGAGACGGTGCCATTAGACTGTTAAGTTATCACTTACTGCATCGTGACGTTGAGGAACAACATTGTGATCCTATTTTTGGTGGTCCTCTTTAATTTCTTCAATCTTTTAGATTGATAAAAGTAGCTTAACCTTAAGGTTTATGAGCACATAAAATTGTTTAGAGGTTTGATCCTTAGACTTGTCGAACCTATATTTTTACAATTAGTCTCAAATTTTTAGCTTGACCAAAGTAGCTCCATCCTTATGTTTTTGAACATGTAGAATTTTTAATGGTTAGGTAGTTAGACTTTTGAACCTATTTTATCTTAATCATTTAGACTGATCAGTGCAGCTTTACCCTTAGATTTATAAGCAGATAAAAACTTTTAAAGGCTAAGTCCTTTAGACTTGTTGAACTTATATTTTAACATTTAGTCTCAATCCTTTAGATTGATCAAAATAGCTCGATCCTTAGGTTTATGATTACATTAAATTTGGAGATTCGGTCTTTAGACTTGTTGAACCTATATTTTTAAATTTAGTCTCAATCATTTAAATTGATCAAAGTAGCTTGACCCTTAGGTTTACGAGTATATAAAATTTTTAGAGGTTTGGTCTTTAGACTTTATTAAATTTATATTTTGACATTTAGTCTCAATCTTATAGATTGATCAAAGTACCTCGACCCTTAGGTTTGTGAGCATATTAAATTTGGAGGTTCAGTCTTTCAACTTTGTTGAACCTATATTTTGACATTTAGAATCAATCATTTAAATTGATCAACGTAACTCTACCCTTAGGTTTATAAGCACATAAAATTTGGAGTTTAGGCCATTAGACTTGTTGAACATATATTTTGATATTTAGTCTCAATATTTTAAATTGATCAAAGTCGTTTGACCCTTTGGTTAATGAGTAAATGAAATTTGGAGGTTCAGACTTTAGACTTTATTGAACCTATATTTTGACGTTTAGTCTTAATTCTTTAGATTGATCCAAGCAGCTCGACCCTTAGATTTATAAGTATATAAAATTTTATAGGTTTATTTTTTAGACTTTGGAACCTATTATTTCTCAATAATTTAGATTGATCAGAGTAGCTCGACTCTTAGGTTTATGAGCATGTAGATTTTTAGAAGGTTCGATCTTTAGACTTATGAACCTATTTTATCTCAATCATTTAGATTGATCAGAGTAGCTTTACCTTTAGGCTTATGAGCATGTAGATTTTTAGAAGGTTCGATCTTTAGACTTGTGAACTTATTTTATCTCAATCATTTGCATTAATTAGAGTGGCTCGGCCTTTAAGTTTATGAGCATGTAGAATTTTTAGAGGTTCAATTTTTAGACTTGTGAACTTATTTTATCTCATTCATTTAGATTGATCTGAGTAGCTCGACCCTTAGATTTATGAGCATGTAGATTTTTAGAAGGTTCGGTCTTTAAACTTGCAACATTTCGTATTCCCAATGAGTTCAGTTTTCCAAACAAGGTTAAGGGGATTTACGCAAATATTTTGGTGAAGGTTTACTGCTAATATATATATATATATATATATATATATACTTGGGTTGATATGAAGCAAAAAACTTAAAGAATAGTATTAATCATGATGCGTTTATTATAGAGATTAATTGCATGATTAATTTATGAATTAAATTTTCATAGTCATGCAAGTTCTATCTTACTCCATTTAGCTTTGCAAGTTACAAGTTTTATCCATGTATACTCTTTCCATTTTTATTTTATAGACGTGACTCCATTTATTTATCCTTGGATTATCATTTAAAGCATTTTATTATAATTAGGTCGGGAATTTTAAACAATTTATGATGATACCTTCAGCATTTCACTAGTTTATAATGTTTAATTTACCCTTGCAAGCTTCACCTAGAATGTTTTCAAATAATGAAGGGATTGTTATGTTGCTTGTGATACAGCATGTTATTGCAAATTAAATGATTCATGGAAAGATAAATTAAGTAATTTATGTTGCAATAACAACAACATCGATCAAGCCTTTATACCACTACATGGGGTCGGTTACATGAATATTTTTTCTCCACTGTGTCCTGTTAAGAGTCAAATTCTCATTTAGATCTAATAAAAAAAAAGGTCATATCTAATATTTTCTAATCTAGTCTTTTTAGGTCTACCTCTACCTTTCTTAACATAGGCTAAATCTAAATCATCTACTCTCAGAACTGGGTCATCAGAAGGCCGCCGTTTTATGTGACCAAACCATCTAAGGCGACTCTCTCTGATCTTATATGTCATTGGAGCTACTCCAATCTTTTCACGTATATGCTCGTTTCGTATCTTGTTTCTAAGAGTAAAACAATTCATCCACCTGAGTGTCCTCATCTTTGCAACACTTAACTTAATATTATTCTTTCTCTTTTAATGACCAACATTATGTGCCACAAAGCATTGCAAATCTAACCATCATCTTATAGAATTTTCCCTTAAGTTTGAGTGGAACCTTTCTATCACACAAGCCCAAAGCATTCCTCTACTTCAACCCAACTTGAATTCTACTAATAATATCCCCATCTATTTCACTATCACTCTAAACAATAGAACCAATATATGTAAAATGTGTACTCTTATTAATGACTTGATCGCTCAAAGTCAAACCACCCTACTAGATCTATTACTACTAAAATTAGACTCCATGTATTCCATTTTAGATCTACTCAAACGAAAATCTTTAGACTCTAAGGTTGACCTCCATAATTCAAGCTTACCTTCAACTCTCTCTAGTCTTATCAACAAAAAGAATATCATCAGTAAAATGCATACACAAGGAAAAATCTTCTTGCAAATCTATAGTAAGAACATCATGAAGCAAAAAGATATGGCTTAAGGTTTTGATCCAATTGAAATAGGAAAATACTTGGTTAAACCATCTTGTGTTTGAACACAAGTAACAGCTCTAGCATACATATCCCTAATGACTTGAATATGAGCATTATTAACCCCTTTCTTTTTAAACTCTCTATAGCACTTCTTTTGGAACTTTATCATATGCTTTCTTTAAATCAATAAATATCATATGCATATCTTCCTTATTATCTCTATACTTCTCCAACCAACCCGTCAATAAATGTATAGCTTCTATAGTAGACCTACCTGGCATGAATCCAAAGTGATTTTGAGAAATATTAGTATCACACCGTAAGCTATGCTCCATAATGCTCCCCTATAGTTTTAAAGTATGACACATCAACTTAATTCTTCTACACTTCACACAATCTTGTGCATCACCTTTATTCTTAAAACTAGGAATCAACACACTCATTTTCCACTTATCTAACATCTTTTTAGTCTTCAAAATAATATTAAAAAGTTTAGTAAGCCAAGAAATTCTTTCTTCTCCTAAGCATTTTCACACCTCTATTGGGATATCATTAGGTCTTATAGTTTTTGCACACTTCATATTTTTTTTAAACTCTCTAACTTCAATTTTAATGATACACCGATAAAAACAAAAATTTCTATTTTCATTTAGAGTGCTAAGGTACTAAAGTCAATTGTATTTTCACAATATTCATTAAAAAACTTAGCAAAATATCACATCCATCTTTGTTGAATATCCTTCTCTAAAACAAATACTTTTTTATCTTAATCCTTAATACACTTCACTTGAACTAAATCCTTACTACTCCTAATTAATTTATGTTGCATTAAAAAAAATCTATTTACTTCGAAAATTAGGAAATCTGTAGTAATAATATGATTGCTGACATAAAATAAATGTATGATTCTTTGAATTTTTCTATGCCTGTTTATGAAAATTGGCCATGAATCTTGTTTCTTATATTACCATAGAGTGCAATTTTTTACTTCCCAGTTATTCGTTATGACCCTGCATTATTTTTTCCAGGCCTACTTTCATATGAGGGTTGATATTTAACAACAATGGGTTTCGTCCAGCAAACAGAGGACTTGGTCTTACTGTAGACAATATTGATCACTGTAAATCGATCCTTAAATTTCCTGAAGGCACTAACAATACCTGGGTTAAATACTTTCTCTATTTACCTTCAGAATTAATGACATTTTTTTCTTCCCTGATCACCGAAGTTTCCTTACTAATTTTGGCTTAATGCTTTATATCTCTTTACAATATAATGAACAGTTTAAAATTTTAGAGCCGTTGGAATACCATTACGACGTATGTGAAGCGATTCTACCGTGGGGGCAGGTTAGTTCTTATTTCTAAATATATGTTTGATCCTCTTAAATAATATGAGCTGAACTTAAAAAGATGGCAGTACCGTAATATGACTACCATCCTGACAAGAGAATACTTGGATGTCCGACCAGATGGTTGGCTAGATTATGCAGCAAAAAGGATTGCACAGTTGTAAGATGCCTAACATTAGTTGTTCCCTCAGTTTCATGTGCCATGACTTAATAAACACCAGTTTCTTGGCATTGATGCCATCTGTTTCTTATCATGGATTCCTAACATTAGTTGTAAAATGCATTATAATTGTTAAATAATAAAATTATAAGCTTTACATTCTATTTTGCATTTTCTGACAATGTTGTGTTACAATGTCATTTGGATTTCAACATTTATTATTAACTTCCCAATTTGTTTGCATGTATTTCGATTTTTTAGTTGACACTATTGTATGAAATATTTTCCATCTAAAATATCAATGATGATTGACATGTTTCAACTTTAAATTTTCTAGTAGTTAAATATGGACTTCTTAATGTCCCACTTTAACTAAAATTGGAGCTTGTGGAGTTTTCTTTCAATCTTGCTCGAATGTTTGTATTTGAAATATCTTTCCAATTGGTGATTCTTCAACAATTTTTGGTGTTAAAGCAAAATTAAATCCTTAATAGACAATTTCAATAAATAAAATTTTGAGACTGAAAATAAAAGTTACTATGAAACCTGTCAACCTCCCTTTTTTTTAAAGTCACTGTCATTGCTAATCAAATGAAGACTTATGGTGAACTTAAGTCTAAAGAAATTGTTCTGAAACAAGTTTTGCTATGTTTTACTTGGAATTTTGATTATATAGTTTTTTATTTTTTTTTATTTTAAAGTTTGATTATATAGTTACTGTGATGAATGAGTCCAAACTCCAAAGGCTTATTTGCATTTTTATTTGACGAATTAAAGAAATATTTGATATAGCGATGGACAAACTTGCTGCAACGCATACTTGCATAAATGAATATTTCCTTCTCTCCCTTTAACTAAACTAGAATTGTTATTTTTGTTTGGCATACGAAGTTTGTGGATGAAATGCATGCGACTACAGTCAATTTTTTTTGGATAAGCTTCTAAAGCTTTTAACATAATCTTAGGAGTAAAATGAAGATTGAAGAAGAGGCTTATTAGATAAGACAAGCCAAAGAATGGAGTAATGAAAGAAGATGATAGCTACGATCGTGGACGGCCGACGAGTATCAACTGCGGGCTGCTATAACGTCGATTGTAGATGCACACGCAGAAAGAAGATGGAGTTGGCTGCCGGGAAGGGATCGAGAGCTGCTCATGGCACAAAGAAATACAGTACGGCTGCTTGTGGATGCATTGTGCTAGGACTTACCAATTTTGATGTTGATGATAGAAAGAGAAGGAGATTAAAGAAGCTAGAGATGGAGATGGAGGTAGAGGAGAAGCACAGTGGAAAACTATTGAATTTTTTTGTGGACGCACACACTGATTCTTTCAACTCCCACCATGTAATGCACTGTAATGATGTATATTTGCTACATCGAGCCAAGATCTTTCTCCTAAGGAAAGTCCTCATTTGTAATTAATTGCGAACACTAGTGGATTCATTTAAACTGGGTTAGACAACATAGTTTTTCTACTTTTCAGGGGTTTCCATATAAAAATTATTGTGTCTATTATAACACTATAATCATACTAATTTATTTGTTTGTATGTTGGATCTTCGTACAAAATTAAAATGGTAAACTATATCACTCTTTGCCGCAATGAATCTTCAAGGACGCAACATGTACTAAAAAACTGCATTATAAAGCAGTAAGAAAGTCGTCTCAAATAAAACCTTAGTTGCTTAAATTCATCTTACCGTGAACCAATTTCTGGCCAATTCAATCAAACACAAACCATTTTTACCCGAGAACAAATTTTTTTTGATGAACTAGAGGTTAAACTGTTGAATTGTGTGGTTTGGTTGAACTGCTTCGAGATTGAATTTTATGTTTAACATCACCATTTTTTTATTAGAAGGTTGAAAATAGCTACACTTCAAAAATAAAATGAAAGAACATGGAGTAAATCAAATTAAAATAATGCGATCAATAAAATTGATTAGAACCAAAATATATACATAAAGAGCTCCAAGTTAAGTCTTTACATCAAGTACTTAGTACATCTGTTTCATCAAAAGATACAAAAGAACCAAACAAATAAATAATTTTCTATAACGAATTACGTATGAGTAAAGGGACATTTAATTAATGTTCAGTGGATAAGATAATAGTTTATTAACTTGGAGATAGCGTTTTCTCAGAAAAAGGAAAACAAATTAATTGCAGGAGAAAGCTTTTATTCGGTCCGGTGAACGCACGCTCTTCTACGTCGGCCATCAATATTTTAGCGCCACGTAGCATGAAGAAAAGTCGTCGACCCGACCCGCTGTTTTTTGGGTTCTCGCACGTGCGTTTTTTTAAATCCTTGACGAGCCGAACAACATCCCATCACCTTTTGGATATATTTCAAATACCTAGTAATACCGAGCAAATACCAAGTTATACCTAGTTTTTTCTAGCAATACCGAGCAAATACCTAGCAATACCGAGCAAATCCCTAGCAATACCGAGCAAATCCCTAGCAATACCGAGCAAATACCTAGCAATACCGAGCAAATACTGAGTTGTACCGAGTTTTTTCTAGCAATACCGAGCAAATCCCTAGCAATACCGAGCAAATCCTGAGCAAATACTGAGTTGTACCGAGTTGTAAAAAACTCGGTACAACTCGGTATTTGCATGGTATTGGTGTTCACAGAGCGGTATTTCTCATTTTTGCAAAGCAATACCTAACAAATACCGTGCAATATAGAGAAAATCGCGAACATAACATTCCCGGGTTCCGCTCCGGGTCAAGTCGTCTGGCCATGCGGTTTAGAGTAAGAGCATGTGGCAACATGTTATTGGCGGCCGAACGTAGCTCTACGTCCGGTCAGAGGACATAATAATTGTTCTAAAGCTTGACCCTTTAATAGCTTAAGATAAATTATTAAAAGAAGATAATATTAAAAACATATTTAACTTCTAAAGTTTCATTTGCGATATATCAATTAAAAACATAGCGTTTTCGTGCTCAATCAAAATAATTTTTTTAATGATATATCAATTATGTCATTAGGTTTAATCCGTTGTTCAACTTAAGTAGAAGTATTGAACCATGAACCTCTATTTCTTTCGTTTTCATATACTTTCACACCTTTTGAAATAAATAAATGATCTTTAGTTATAATGAATTTAAACCAATGTTAATGACTGACTTATAATCTAATAATATAAAATTAATGAAATTAAATAGCTAAAATATTAAAATTAATTTTAATAATTTTAAAGCATTCACTTATTAATCAGAATATTTCATTTGAAATTTATTTTTTTCATAATTATTTTCATTTTGTTGAAAGCAATTTATATTTTGTTTATTAATTTTGAATTGTCAAAAAATCTATTTTTTCACGTATTTTTTAACTAATAAAAATTCAAAATTAAATTTAATAATTTTAAAGCATTCACTTATTAATCCTAAGTATCTTTGTCCATCTCCCACAAAAAAAAAATACCGTAGATGCGCAGCAATAGAGTTAGAATACTACGTCTTAGCGTTGCACATATATCCAGCTCACACACAGAGAAACACAAAATTTTTACATGGAATGCAGAAAATTTAAAACATCCCAAGCAGTTATAACTGATCTCAAGCAGTTAATATTTGTAATTTAAAATGCTCAATCACTCACAACACAGAGTGTAGAAAATAAATAGACAATTAATCAATTCTAAGCTAGCAATCAGCATGCAATGAAAACCACAAAATATACGGCACATAACTGCAAAAAAGTAAACACCGGCCTAGCCTAAAATTAGAGTTGGTTTTCCTAGCAAACCATCTATAGTGTGTGTAAAAGGGTGTATGATTTGGATGTCCTATATATGATATTTGATTGAAGTTATTTAAGGTTCTGATTGGTTAAAATGTTTAAGAGAATATTTAAGTTTGAGTTTAAGTATTAATGGCTTAAAGTTAATTTTAAAGTATATTTTAAAGGGTTATTGGTTACCAACTTTGTTGTTCACCTAGGCCGTGAAGTTTATTTCACTTTCTTTGGGGCTAATTTAATAGCCTCGTAGGTCTGAGTTACCTAGTAGTAACCAGTATAATTAAGTGACTTAATTGATTAATATTTAAAAGATAATAAATTTTAATTAAAGTTGGTTGATTGCTGGTTTTAAGGTTGATTAAACATTTTTGGAATTTTAAAGTGATTTTTAAGTTTTAAGAATTTTCTGGGTTATTTTAATCATTTAATTAAGGGGTTAAAAATCAATTTTTTGATTAAGATTAAATTCTGAAAAGTTAGTATTTTTATAAAATATTAGACCTTAAGATGAGTTGTTAGATACTAAGTTTGCTAGATTTGTATTTTTCAACATATAATTATGAATGTTTGAAATTTTGACTTGATTTTAACTTAAGTTTTATCAAAAGTTGATTTATCAAAGTTTGATGCAAACGACCATTTTAGAAATTTTTTTTGAATTTTAGAGGGGATATTTTGAAATATTTTGTCCCCTCTCAAAATTTTTTTTTTCCTAATTTTATTAATCTTAAGCGTCTTTGTCTATCCCCCACAAAAATTTTTTTTTACCGTAGATGCACAATTCTCTTCCAATCTTTGTGGATCCGCCCATGGTATTATCTAAACCTCTATTTGTAAAAAATTCTTTATGGTCATCAATGGAATCTCCAACCAATCATGCTTGTTCTCTTCCACTTATTTTAGATTTAAATTTTTTTATGTTTCATAAAATATACATTTTCTACACAGCTCACCTTGGCTTGTTGGTTGAGAGCTTATGCTTCCAACTAAGAGATCTTGGGTTCAAGTCTTTGTGTATGCGTTGTGTGTGTGAGTTTGTCTTAAATGGCCTAAATGTCCCAAAAAAAAATATACATATTCTAATTGCTCGTGGAGTATCACCGTAGATGCACAATTCTCTCTACCTCTCTCTTCCACTACATCTTCATGCAACAATCTCATTATAAAAGTCTAACTTTTGGTGGTTTTGATAATTTAATTTTGAATTTTTGTTAGTTAAAAAACATATGAAAAAATATATATTTTTGGCAAGTCAAAATTAAGAAAGAAAATATAAATTGCTTTCAACAAAATGAAAATAATCATGAAAAAAAATTCAATGAAATATTCTTGTTGCGGGCTAGAATATACGCAGTAATAGAGTTAGAATACTACGTCTTACAGTTGCACAGATATCCAGCTCACACATAGAGAAACATAAGATTTTTACATATAAAACCCTGGAAAAAGGGAAAAACCACGGGGCCTGGCCCAGTTGAAAATGATTACACTAGAACTTGAGTTGGATACAATTGGTTGACTCGCCTCCAAGGGCGATCAGATTAAAAGTATCAACTGTATGACAAAAGTCCCGGTGTCAGGTGTTGTTCCGGCAGAACTTCGGGCTTTAGGTGGGGGTCTTACAGAGCTCCGAGCCTTAGGTAGTCGTCTGGCAGAACTCTAGGCGTCAGGTGGTGGTCTGGCAGAACTCCAGGCCTCGGGGGGTCGTCTGGCAGAGCTTCAGGCATCAGGTGGTGGTTCGTTGGAGCCTAGAGCGTCAGGTGTTGGTCCGGCAGAGCTCAGAGGGTCAGGTGGTTGTCTAGCGGAGCACAAGGCATCAAGTGGTGGTCCGACGGAGCTCAGGGCATCAGGTGGTTGTCTGACGGAGCATAGGGCATCAGATGGTTTGGCAGAACTCCGAAGGTGGTCGAGGAGGCAAGGAGGCAAGAGCGATCTTCGATCTTGCCTCTTGATTCCTTAGGCTTAAGGGTCCCTTTCCCAAGAGAAGAGGGGGCTTTATTTATAGATTTTTGGGAGTGGCATGGCCTTAAATAGGTGGACGATTCAACGAAAAATTATCTTGACCAGGCACGAATCTCGAGGCAAAAATCAAGTTGGAAATGTCAAAAATTAAATTCGGGATCATCTGAGCTCCGATTTCAGCAAACTTACAGTCAAACTAAGCGTCTCGGAAATACGAACCCAACGACACCAAAGTCGACTCAATCCGAGCCCAAATGAGTCCAAATCGAAGACCCGAAGCACATTCGGAAGGTTCGAATCACAACTTGAGTTTCCATACGGTCTACAAACTTGACGAGCTTATAGTCGAATTTAGCGACTCGACGGGATGAATCCAACGAGCCCAAGATCTCCGAATTCGGAAGTCATTAAGACCTTCAAATACCTGATAAATGATCCATGATAGAAGGATTCAATATCGTCCGTTCATTCTAACCACTCCATATTTGCCCCTGATCTCTCATATATAAGATAGGCTGGAGTGTTTCTGAGGTGTTTCATAATCCCAAACACCTCCTATCTCTCCTTATTTGACCTTCAGAAATAAGTGTTATATTTTGATCAATTCCCATTTAAAATTCCAGCTTCAATGTCAAGCAGTTACAAATTGGCGGAAGATGGGGTAGAGACCTTTATGGCTGGAACCTTGGAGTAGAGTAGTATTGGTCTTCAAATCCTTGATGAGAAAACCATTAGAGTCAAACATAATAGAGCGTGCATTGTGTTTGGTGAGTTGCTTAACAGAAATGAGATTATGTGTTAAGTTGGGGACATGATAGATTGGATGAAGGAGTAACTTATGAGATGTGGCGGGGAGAATACCCTGACCAGAGTCAGCAATTAGCATAGTTTGTCCGTTCCCAATTGAGATGTGATTGCTCCCTTGATATGACTATGTAGACTGGAGCTAAGTTGAACCAGCAGTAATATGGGCAGATGCACCAGTATACAAGAACCATTCAGGTGATGGATTAGTACTAGCTACAAGTGCTGTGGACTGAAGTGGTTGAGTGGTGAGGTTAGTGCGATACTAGAAGTTTGTAGCAGTATGATTATGCTTAAAGAAAATCTAACATTTTATATTGCCGAAGTTATGACCTACATAGCCGCCTCAGTTTAAACTTCATCGAACGTCTTTATTGCTGCTACGTCCACTGCGCGGAGATGAACGACCATAAGTGCAATGAAAGCGACCTTGTCCGCGACCTCTGGTGGTGGATAAGGCTGTGGCGGGATCAGGTATCTCAGAGATTTTAAGCTTCACAAAGAGCTTCTGTTGCCACATTGATTTCTTCACTACATAGTAGTAAATATAAATCATTTAAAATAACAGGATGAAGAGCAGTATGAATGGGCATTTTGAATGCATTGTAACTGGAAGGTAAGCCATTGAATGTGCATAAAATAATATCCGCATCATCAATAGTGCTACCAACGACATTGATGGCATCGAGTTTGGACTTTATGAGAGATAGATATTGAGTCATGGTCATATCCTTTATTGTAAGATGATGAAATTTATTTTTAAGTAGTAGGATTCGAGATCTATTTGTGGATTGTAGGCATTTATCTCAAGATTTAGAACATATGATAAAAGAGGAGGGGAAATGATAGAGTAGAGGGCATCAATCAAGTTTTGATCTATCAACATCCATTTGTTATGAGCGGGATTGGGAGATAGAACATTATCAAAACCAGTGATTAATTTACTTGGGCATGGTGTAGATCCATCAAGGAATCCATAAAATCCATTCTCCTTGAATACTTTGATGTCTTAGGCTCTCCAAGTGGGGTGGTTATCAGAGGATAGCTGAGGATGAGTAATGCTCTTGACATTGTTCATGAGGAATTTGAGGGAGAAGGAATTTGAACATCAGTCATGTTGTTCTTTGTCGCTTCTGTAGCTAGTTGAGCGAAGGATGAGGTAGCTGATAAGGTCATTGCCTCAAATCATAAGAGCTAGTAGAAATGTTGATGCGATACGAGGAATGTACTTTTCGATAGAAGCTCTGGTACCATGTTAGAATAGTAAATGCAAGTGTGCTGCTTTAACTGTAGAAACAGTAAGAAATCACAAGATATAAAATACAAAGGTTCATATTCATTTTAACTATGATCTACTTTCTACATTGTGTTACAGTAATATATTTATCCTTAAGTTGAGTAGTAGAAAACAGAGCAAGCATCTAGCCGTTGATTAGGAATAAAGTAGTTAGCATCAAACTGTTGTAATGACAACTGTACACACCGGCTTGTCAGAGTGCAAAGAACATAGTGATGGCGGAGCTCGTTTGGACGTTGAGGTCTCATTAGTCTTTGTGCTATCATTATCAGTAATGCTATAAAAATATTGATCAAAGACATGAACAAAAGCTCACATATAATGCGATTATAACGGCAATATCCAATACGCTAAATTTCATCAAACAATAAATATAGAAAAGAAAAAATGAAAAAGGTGAATGAAATGACAAGAAAAAATATGTAATATTAACTTGCATGCTTATCTTGAATACATGGATCAAATCACATATAATTCATTAAAAAAAGAACTTGATGATTGTTATATAATATACAATGAATAATACATTTAGTTGAAATGAAATAATAGTAATGAATAATAGCAAACGGGTTGACCCAAACTTGAAAAATTTTGGGCCAGGTTCGGGTCAGATTTCGAGTCTACTCAAGTGTTAACACCCCTACCATATTTATTCTGACTTTGATTTGAAAATGTCAAAGATAATATTTTTTAAGGTGGGTAGAATGCGATAATCATTAATTATTTTTTCAGAAAAAGAGCAATTGTTATCTATAAAACACTATAGGAAAATCGTTCATTTCCGGCATAATTTACGGCGGACTATTTTCCGACGGATTTTCCGGCTGTCTCCCGACGGATAAAGATGAAATATTTCCGACAGATTTTTAGGAAGATTTTTTGACAGAATTTTCGGCGAAGTTGTTTACGCTGGCTTTTTCGGCGGCAAATCCGTCGGATTTTAATAATTTTTGAAAAATATTTTCTCTTTTTATTTCCGTTAATTAATACTTTTATTGCCTATATAAATTTGTTTTTTAAAAATTTAATATCCTAGTTTATTTAAATATAAAATAGTTAGAAATAATACTTAGTATACAGGGTGGGGCTCGTGTTTGCGTGCGGGGCACATGGGCCGGCTTCACCCGCACCATGGCGCGGGTCGTTGCGGGGCGAAGGTTCGCGCACGCACGATGGCGGTTTGACCCACGAGATTGCGGCGGGGAGCAGGATCTCCGGCGGTGCTGGCGCGAGTGGTTGGTTGGAATGAAATTTTTTTAAAAAATGTTTTATTTATTCAGTCGGAGTTTTTTCCGCCAGGAAATTTTTCTGGCGGGATATTTCCGCCGGAAACAAATTCCGGCGGATTTTTTTCAACGGAAAAATTTTCCGACGCACGTCAAACTGGCGGAAAAATTTTCGCCGGAAAAATAGCGGATTTTCCTGTCTTTAAAGTAAATAATTATTTAGGAGTTATTTTAAGTTCAAATCACAAACCATCTTCATCACAGCATAAATATTAGTGTGTTTTAGTTTCTCTAATTTTTTAAGAATTTTTGGGCACTAATGTATTTCTTTAAGAAATTGACACTTGTCGATTCAAGTAGAAATTTTAGGACCGTTATATGTCCGTTTTGTAAACCAATTTCACCAGTATTTTGGACACACTTAACTAATTTATGAATATTTTTATATAATTTTTGGATTTCCGAATTTGACGATGTAAAAGAATTTAGATGAATTTTATGTTAAAATTAATTAATTAAAAATTATTTAATATTTTATTATAATATCCAATTCCATAATTATATAATTTTATAAAAGTTTTGCATTTTAATTTTTGCCCAATCATTTTTATTTTTGTATTATATCAGAATTTGTGCTTGAGTGTTTGCTATGATATATTTAGCTACCCGTATACATCTTAGATACAAATTGTCACACTCCAATTAATTCCCTAAGTAAGAATTCTGCCTTTTTTATAAATAAATTAAAAAGGATTAAGTTGAAACATATTGACTTTATTTAATTGTCTTCATTTTATATTTTTTATTTTTTACCTTTTTATAACGTGTTAATGTCCTATCTTTATAAAAGCTATTTTCTTGGAGTTTCAAATATTTTTTTATTAATCATATTATTTTTTTTTGCAGCAAGATATCAGGGACTTAATATGCCTTGCCCACTATGACCACCGTCATGACCATCGTCATACTCTTCATTATAAATATCATCATCATCATTTTCTACTTATTTTTCCTGCTCTCTACTGCTCCCCCAGAGGCAGAAAAAATAAGTAGAAATGATGGTGATGATATTGATAATGAAGAGGATGACGATGGTCATGGCGATGGCATAGCTCGGGTCTGGATAGCTCATTTATTTAATTTTTTTAGCGCTTAATATCCTGTTGCAAAAAATGATAATATGATTAATTAAAAAACATTTGAAACTCCAAGAAAGTTTTGATAAAGACTGAACATTCACAAGTTATGAAAAGGTAAAAGAAAATTAAAAATGAAGACAATTAAATAAAGATAATATGTTTCAACTTCAGTAAAATAGTCCTTTTTAATTTGTTTATAAAAAGAGTAGAATTGTTGCTTCAGTGAATTTAAGGATTAAATGCATGTCCACATAGTGCACGTGAATAAAATAAAAATAAAAAATAAAACTAAAGAGCCCCAATAAATATATTTTACACATAAAAATAAGACTAAGTAAAATAGTAATCACCAAATGAAATTTGAAACACATCATTATTAAGTTATTATCAGTTATAATTTTTAAGATATTCAATATTATTATTATGTTATTCAGTAAACTACATCATTATTATTAATATCTCTTAAAATTAGCAACTTTATTTGCAACCTTTCATATTCCAAACCATAACATTCTCGCATCCAATCGAAGGATTGTGAAATAGTATAAATTACCACTTCAAATATTCATCAAACTCCAATTAAAGATTTAATTATTAACTTAAAAACCTTAATTCAAAGTTTCGAGCAAAATCTCATCCAGGCATCACCGGTGGCCGTCACATTGGACAAGTTGGATGTGTCGCAATCATTGATCAACACATATGGCATGATACATGTCCGCAATCCAATAAAATCCTCAATGGATTGTCCTCCCCTTCCAACTCCTCATCATAATCATAGTCGGTAAAAAAAAAAAAAAAGTAGGTAAGGCATATCGAGTAGTAGTTTGCAAAGGCCACCCGTAATTATAAACTTGCAATTTAATTTGTAATTAATTAATTTTTTATCTTAATTAATTAATAATGATTTTGCAAGTTATTTTATAATTAATTTATAAATTAATGTTTTTTATTAATTAATATTTGAATAATGAATATTTATTTGTTTGATTAATTTTAAAAAGTATAATTAAAATTAAAATTACTAAATAAAGCTTTAAAAAAATTCACACATCCACTCGAACTCGCTCCTCGCTGGTCTACACAGCTCCCTCATCATTAAAGGATGTCGCTGGTCAGAGGGGAAGACGCCAAAGCCTTTGGCGTGCTCATGTGAATTCGCCAAAATGTTTTGGCAAATTCTTCAATTTTGTGAAGAATTTGGCAAACTATTTGGTGTTTTATTGAGGAAATCAGATTCAACCAATCTTTTTGGCGAGTCCGCTCTTTCTCAAATTATATCTTAATAGTGCTCATTCCTCTTATTTTAGTTTGTTGTATGCTCCTTTTTAAAAATAAGCTGCGAATCTCCAAAGTCAAGGAAATAATGATTTTTTTAAAGGAGCATATTTAAAATCTAAAATATGAGGAGGGATGTGGGAAAGTAATTTAAAGAGGAGACGTGAAATTATTTGGCATATGTTGCATTTGTGATGAAAACGTCAAATTATTTTGCATTTTCTATACAAACCTGAAAATTTCAGCAAAATTTTTGGCGTTGTCACGCAATTACAACAAAAAAATTAGTGACTTCCAGCTGCGATTTAATTTTACAAATACAGCCGGGTCTATTAAGATAAATTTATATTAAATATTATATAACTTGTTTTAGTAAATTTAATTTTTGTCGGATAGGTGTTGCGGACTACCAAAAATTTTGCAATTTTACTCCATCAATTTCTCCTACAAGAATTGCCCTTATTTCTTGGAGAATTAGAAATTATAAAATGCTAAATTTTTGTTTGATCAAATTTGTGCTAATACACATATGCTTATATAATGGCAAGAGAATAAAACAATAATGGAAATATAATAAAATAGAATATCCTCAATAATGAGGATATTACATGGATAAATATCATATATTTTTTACCATAAATATTATATGACAATGAATAATTCTAATTACTCTCTATTTGGTTGGATGAATTTTAAAAGGCTGCATTTTTGTTTGATTGATTTCATGCTAATCCAAAATATGCACATATAAAGATAAGAGAATACAACAATAATGGAAATACAATAAAATAGAATATCCTCAATAATGAGGATATATTTCCTAAATAAATATGATAGATTTTTTTCTTTAAATATTATATGACAATGAATAATTATAATTACTCTATTTGCTCAAATATTATAAAAACATTATTGTCAATGCTAATATTTATGATACATAAACTTATTACTAAATGGAAATAAGTGAGAAAGCTTAATTTATATGATACATACTGAGATTTTTTATTATGACATATCTATTAAGCATGATATGTTACTCTTTAGCACATGCTTTCAAACTATCAATAATGTGTAACAAAGATTAAATAGGGAGTTCATCATGCCCCTAATGTTCTAGAAAATAGCACCTACCCTATAATAAGTGCAAATCTGGTTCACCACATGACGAAGATAAAAAGAACCTACAAATACACAGGTGTTCTAATAATATACTCCACATCCCATTGGATCCATTTCACTATCCAGTCACTATTTTGTCTAGTTGTATACTAAATGAATGAATGTGTAGAAATTATATTTAGTTCCTTGTTGAATGAAATTAGGATAGATCTAAATTTGACAATCACAAAAGATATTTTGTAACATTGTTTTCTCAAGAAAAGTGGCCCTTGTTGCAAACCCACTTTTTTAGGCCAAAGGATTCATTTTTCTAAGATAGATTAATTTTTAATTAATCAAATTTCCCCCAAAAATTGTATCGGAGTTTATTTAAGTCCGAGTTCTTACTTTTATGAGCATAAACCCTCATGGTTAATTACCCCTCCTACTTTGTAGGAGAGCTCTCTCAATTAAGGATGAATCACTTAGCATATGCTCAGAATTTGGGTTTTAGTATTGTTTGTGGGGAGAATGATGATGGGGCCCTATCAAGATCCCATGCATGGTTCCGTTAGCTAGGGCTGTCATGGTCCCTGGTCTACTTTGTCAGAGGAGATAGTTGACCCATCTTGACAGAAAGAATATTGTCGGCAACCATAAGTTGTTTCTTTCATGAATACCTTATAGACATGGAGTTGACGTTTGTCAAAGAGGATAAATTTATATTAAATATTATATAACTTGTTTTAGTAAATTTAATTTTTGTCGGATAGGTGTTGGTGCGGGCTACCAAAAATTTTGCAATTTTACTCCATCAATTTCTCCTACAAGAATTGCCCTTATGTCTTGGAGAATTAGAAATTATAAAATGCTAAATTTTTGTTTGATCAAAATTGTGCTAATACACATATGCTTATATAATGGAAAGAGAATAAAACAATAATGGAAATATAATAAAATAGAATATCCTCAATAATGAGGATATTACATGGATAAATATCATATATTTTTTACCATAAATATTATATGACAATGAATAATTCTAATTACTCTCTATTTGGTTGGATGAATTTTATTAATTTCATGCTAATCCAAAATATGCCTATATAAAGATAAGATAATACAACAATAATGGAAATACAATAAAATAGAATATCCTCGATAATGAGGATATATTTCCTAAATAAATATTCCTGAATAAATATGATAGATTTTTTCTATAAATATTATTTGACAATGAATAATTATAATTACTCTATTTGCTCAAATATTATAAAAACATTATTGTCAATGCTAATATTTATGATATATAAACTTATTACTAAATGGAAATAAGTGATCAGAAAGCTTAATTTATATGATACATACTGAGATTTCTTATTATGACATATCTATTAAGCATGATATATTGCTTTTTAGCACATGCTTTCAAACTATCAATAATGTGTAACAAAGATTAAATAGGAAGTTCATCATGCCCCTAATGTTCGAGAACATAGCACCTACCCTATAATAAGTGCAAATCTGGTTCACCACATGACGAAGATAAAAAGAACCTACAAATAAACATGTGTTCTAATAATATATATATTCCACATCCCATTGGATCCATTTCACTATTCAGTCACTATTTTGTCTAGTTATACTAAATGAATGAATGTGTAGAAATTATATTTAGTTCATTGTTGAATGAAATTAGGATAGATCTAACTTTGACAATCACAAAAGATGTTTTGTAACATTGTTTGCTCAAGAAAAGTGGCGCTTGCTGCAAACCCACTTTTTTAGGCTTAAGGTTTCATTTTTCTAAGGTAGATTAATTTTTAATTAATCAGATCTCCCCCAAAAAACTGTATCGGGGTTTATTTAAGTCCGAGTTCTTACTTTTTATGAGCATAAACCCTCATGGTTAATTACCCCTCCTACTTTGTAGGAGAGCTCTCTCAATTAAGGATGAATCACTTAGCATACGCTCAGAATTTTGGGTTTTAGTCTTGTTTGTGGGGAGAATGATGATGGGGCCCTATCAAGATCCCATGGTTCCATTAACTAGGGCATGGTCCCTGGTCTACTTTGTCAGAGGAGATAGTTGACCCATCTTGACAGAAAGAATATTGTCAGCAACCATAAGTTGCTTCTTTCATGGATACCTTATAGACATGGAGTTGACGTTTGTCAAAGAGGATAGATTTGAGTCCGTCTTAGCTGACAAAAAGGGATTTGTGCCTATCGAGCATATCCTATAATTTATTACTCAAGAATTTGAAGCCGGTTGGGAACATACAAGCTTTGGTCATGATTGTAATTGTAAAACCCTTAAAAAGTTGATTTTTGTGAGTGCTGTTAGTCCGGACGAACTGACCTTAGTACGGGACGAACTGAAGAAAATTGTGAAGAAATCTGTCATTTTCGTCTGTACGAACCTGGAATAGTCGGGACGAACTGAACCCGAGAGTTTCATCCCGGGACGACGAAATTGGCTTTTAATTTCATCTGGACGATCTGTGTCCAAAGGAGTTCGTCCCTGGATGAATTTGGATCATCCGGGACGATCCTACTTGATAAGTATCGGATTTGAGATATTTTGGATTCATTTGGAGGAGAGAGAAAGAGAATGCAGGAGAGAGAAAGAGAGGGAAAGTAAGGAAAAAGCTTGGTTTTGGAGCCCGCGGAGCGCTTTTCGTTCGACGACGCAGTTGAAAGATTTGTTTGTCTCGTAGTAAGGACTCCGAATCCTATTTCTGTTTTCGAAGATTTTGAGTTTTGATAATTATGTGCTCAGTTTTGTGTTTCCGTTACCGAAAAACGTGCATAAGTTTGTATTGACGAAAGTTTTATCGCACAACTTTTGATAAGTTTCTGATATGATATTTTTACACGATTTGAGTATTTTTTGTAAAGTTTCCACCGGGTATTTTGAGTTTTGTGCGATTTTTATCGAATAGAAAATTTTCAGAATGTTGGAAATTATTGCTTCAGTACAAGTAAAGCTTTGAAACATTGTTTTATTCGATTTCCGGTAATTTGGTAAATTTCTGAATCTGTGATTTCTGTGTACATTCCGTATACTGCCGTTATGCTGCCGATTTCTTGTACGATCTCTGATTTTCTGAATTGATGATTCGAATGATTGAATAAGCATACGGATGTGATTATATGATTGAATTATTGTTATGGTTATTGAAAGACAAGTGAAGAATGGTTGAACCGTTGGTTGGAGATTGATTTGACATGTACAGGATTGTGGGCCGACGGACTTTCCTTTAAAAAGGGTTTGGCGATATCCTCTATTGATCATTGATATAACGATTGGGAGTCATAAGGAGATTTTTATGCCGACAGGCACAGAGTGACGACTCTTATTGAGCCAACGGATATAACGACACAACGATACATCGATACCGAAAAACGCCTTAATAGCCAGTGATTGTACTTGTTTAGTAAGACTACTGTACTAAATTGCATGTGTATGGTATTGACCTATTGATCTCATTATGGATTCATGGATTTATTGATATCGACGGATTTGTATTGAAATTTATTTATTGACGGATTTACTATTACTGTACGATTTCATTGATATTCGTATTATTTCACTGAGCATTGATACTGATACTGATATGGATATCGATATTGCATTGACTTATTGATACTATGGACATGGATACTATTGATTCATTGATATTGATTCATTGATATTATCGCTTCATTGATGCACCGTATTGAACTACTGCATGTGATTCATTGACTGTTATGGAATAGGTTTTACTGTATTGATTTGATTTCCACCGTTCTTGTGCTGTATTGGTTTGATTGTTTTATATGATTTCGTACCGATTGATGTTATTGACCATAGATGATTGATTCTATTGATACGATATTGATTTTAACGGTTATTATCGAGACGATGATTTTCCTCTATTGATTTGACTGGATTCTTACGAGATTTATCGTATGTACTGATTCATGGAGCTTTATGGACTTCTTCCTACTATTTATCGATTCTTTTACCGATGATTGTGGATTGTATCGATCATGCATTGATTTCTGATTTTTGTATCTGCTCCATAGATTCACTGATCATGTGCAACTGACTGTTATGGATATGATTGATTGACATGCATATTGTTTCAGTACCGTGCTTTGATTTCAGTTATAGGTATTAGGTGACCTGCTGGGCTTTTTGAAGCTCATTATATGTGGTTAATATTTTCAGGTCAGGGCAAGGGAGTAGGAGATTGAGGTTGATCAGGAATCCTCAGGTTTTTGTTCTCTTTGGTTATAGTGATTCTTTTATACTAAGGACAAGATAGATTTCATTTCATGTGATCATTGTGTAGAACATGAGTATTGTATATGAACTTTTGAGATATGAATAGAATTGTATATTGATGTTTCAACTTATTGATTTTGTTAACTGTTTGTTATTGATTGAAGACTATAGATAGCTTTGGTAAATGATTGATGATTTTAATAGATTGACTGAAATTCTTTCCAAGTTAGATCTTGGGGCATTATAGTAATATAGTTGTACTATTTTGCAGAATAATCATTCAATCAGAGGGCACATGCTACATCCCTACAAACAAGAGATTGCAACAACAACAAAAACATCAAGCCTTTGTCCCACTACGTGGGGTCGTTTACATGAATCCTTTTTTGCTATTGTGTTCGGTTAAAAGTCAACTTCTCATCTAAATCTAATAAAGAAAGACCATTTCTAATATTTCTAACCAAATCTTTTTAGGTCTACCTCTACCTTTTTTAACATAAGCCAAATATAATACCTCAACTTTCTTAATCGGGTCATTGGAAGGTCTCCGTTTAATGTGACCAAACCATCTAAGGCGACTCTCTCTAATCTTATCTTCCATTTGAGCTACTCCAACCTTTTCACGTATATGCTCATTTTATATCATATCTCTAAGGGTCAAGCCACTCATCCACCTAAGCATCCTTATCTCTGCAACACTTAACTTAGTATTATGCTTCATCTCTACTAATAAGAGATTATTTGAGAATAAATTTTAGTGTTACACCCAACACGATATTCACTCTTTATGATCTGAATTTAGTTTCAAATTTAGCACCTCCGATAAATAGTTACAGAAGTTATATACATTTTTTATTTTTAAGTTTTTTAAGTTTAGGGCTTACAACTTTTATTAGAAGTAGCCCAATTTAAGTTAAAACATACCTTACTGCTTCCATTAAAAGTTGTCATGGTTGATTTATTTAGTTTGGGGCTTACAGCTCTTTTTAAGAGTTGCTCATTATGTTTGGGTCTTACGGCTCCTTTTAGGAGTTGCCTAGTAGTTTTATTTGGGATGGAGATTACCATTTTTTTCCACTTTAGCACTCTGACTTTAATTTCAATAATTTTATTTCTAGCACTGTAGTTTTGTTACATCACTTTTGTTTCTTCTCTTCAGCAATGTTATTTTATTTAAAGTACTGAGTTGACCTCTATTTGTTTTGTTTGCAAATATTTGGAGCACACACTGCTAGATAGGAGTTTGCCTAAAACTTTAGGATTGATTCTGAGTCTTTTTCAGATTTTGTTTGAATTTGAGTTTGAGTTAGAGTTAATTTGTTTTTGGAGTTTGAGTTCGAGTTAGAGTTAATTTGTTTTTGGAGTTTGAGTTTTAGTTTGTACTTAGGTTTATTTAGTGTAAACATTTAATTTATGGTTTCTCTTCTCCTTTTTTTTCATTTAGTTTATTAAATTTGAATTAGTTGTTTAATTTAATTAATTAAGAGAGATCTTAATTCAATGAGTTTTTTAAATTTAATTAATTCATTAAAACATTTTATGATTAATTAATGAATTAATTATCATTTGGTTTAGTTTGAAGTTAAAACACTTAAATGCTCTCAAATTGCTTTTTTATTATTATTTCAATTTAGTTTAATTAATTAATTAATTAAAGTATTTTTCTTCTTATTTAATTAAATTAATTTATTATAATTTAATTTAACTTGAGATTCAACTCCGATCAAATGCTCTTCAATTAATTAATTATGAGTAATTTACCTTTAATTGCTCTTAAATTTATCTCCAACGCCCCAATCAAAATCTTTTTTTTTTCTTTTAGAAAATTCGGTAGCCTCTCCACTTCCCCTCCATACAAAGGGAGAGATTAGGAGGCACTTGTCTTTGATTCTTCCTGGACAGATCGAAGATACAACGATGCAAGTTCTTTAATTTCAAAGTCTTCCTAGCCTAATCGAAGGTACCATGATGCGAGGTCTTCAATTTCAAAAATTATTGACAGGATCGAAGATCAATGACATATATCCTTGATTTTAAATACCTATATAGAAGACATAAAAGAGTTCACGTAGAAGGTTCTAATTGGACTGTGTTGGTGCTCTCGGGGATTGGTCGGTACGAAATAGGCTCTGGATTGCGGTCGGGCCGAGTGTGGCCGGAGCAGGCTCCCGTCACGGGCTCAAAATGGCGAGCTACATGATCAAGAGACTGCTCGAGTGGGCCTGCTACAAGGATCAAAGCGAGAGTTCACTTGTCTGGGCTTCTGTGTGCAGCATGGAAGGATGAGAGGGAAGATCAAAGTTGAGTTTGTTTCTTTTTCTATTTCACCGTATTTTTTATTGTATTCGCATGTTTATATCGAATGGGTATCGTGTGACTTTCGTACGGTGAATTTGTTGGAGCATCTTTGAACAACTTATTTTCATTTTCTTCATTCTTCTTTCAGGCTACATGTTTACCTAGAATATACCTAATTTATTACTCAGTTTTGAGCCCACGGATGAGTATATGGGGAGGGAAATTGATAGATACAATATTTTCCAATCAACTTCTACTCATGTATAGTTGTCTTGGCATCAAGAGATGCTAGTTGATCATGATCTTTATGTCGAACTTTTTACTCGTTCTCCTCGCATGACTTCTTTTGAATTGGATCTTTCAGTCGAGCATGACCCAGTAGACTAGATCATCACTCTCAGATTACGCCATAGTGACGACGATTATTTGGAGCGAATCATCAAGAGTTTGAGTTATCATGATCAGGATATGTCATAGCCATGCAACGACTTTATAGAATTATAGGTGCCATTAGACTGTTAAGTTATCACTTACTGCATCGCGACGTTGAGGAGCAGTAGTGTGATCCTATTTTTGGTAGTCCTCTTTAATTTCTTCAATCCTTTAGATTGATTAAAGTAGCTTAACCTTAAGGTTTATGAGCACATAAAATTGTTTAGAGGTTTGATCCTTAGACTTGTTGAACCTATATTTTTACAATTAGTCTCAAATTTTTAGATTGACCAAAGTAGCTCCATTCTTATGTTTATGAACATGTAGAATTTTTAATGGTTAGGTAGTTAGACTTTTGAACCTATTTTATCTTAATCATTTAGACTGATCAGAGCAGCTTTACCCTTTAGATTTATAAGCAGATAAAAACTTTTAAAGGCTCAGTCCTTTAGACTTGTTGAACTTATATTTTAACATTTAGTCTCAATCCTTTAGATTGATCAAAATAGCTCGATCCTTAGGTTTATGATTACATAAAATTTGGAGATTTGGTCTTTAGACTTGTTGAACTTATATTTTGATATTTAGTCTCGATCATTTAAATTGATCAAAGTAGCTTGACCCTTAGGTTTAAGAGTATATAAAATTTTTAGAGGTTTGGTCTTTAGACTTTATTACATCTACATTTTGACATTTAGTTTCAATCTTATAGATTGATCAAAGTACCTCGACACTTAGGTTTGTAAGCACATAAAATTTGGAGGTTTAGTCTTTCAACTTTATTGAACCTATATTTTGACATTTAGTGTCAATCATTTAAATTGATCAAAGTAACTCTATCCTTAGGTTTATAAGCACATAAAATTTGGAGTTTCGACCATTAGACTTGTTGAACATATATTTTGATATTTAGTCTCAATCTTTTAGATTGATCAAAGTCGCTTGACCCTTAGGTTTATGAGTACATGAAATTTGGAGGTTCTGACTTTAGACTTTATTGAACCTATATTTTGACGTTTAGTCTTAATCCTTTAGATTGATCCAAGCAGCTCGACCCTTAAAATTATGCGCTTATAAAATTTTAAAGGTTCGATTTTTAGACTTTAGAACCTATTATTTCTCAATCATTTAGATTGATCATAGTAGCCCGACTCTTAGGTTTATGAGCATGTAGATTTTTAGAAGGTTCAATCTTTAAACTTATGAACCTATTTTATCTCAATCATTTAGATTGATCAGAGTAGCTCCACCCTTAGGTTTATGAGCATGTAGATTTTTATAAGGTTCGATTTTTAAACTTGTGAACTTATTTTATATCTATCATTTAGATTAATTAGAGTGGCTCGGCCTTTAAGTTTATGAGCATGAATATTTTTAGAAGGTTTGATTTTTAGACTTGTGAACTTATTTATCTCAATTGTTTAGATTGATCAGAGTAGCTCAGCCCTTAGATTTATGAGCATGTAGATTTTTAGAAGGTTCGGTCTTTAAATTTGTTGAACCCATGCTTTGATTTCACTTTCAACCTTTTAGGTCAATGAAAGTAGCTCAACCCTTAGATTTATGAGCTTGACAAGTTACATTTGACTGTCATAGGTGGATTATGCATTTTTATATATAATATTGCTTCCCCTTATATGACAAATATATATAATAAAAATTATCTCCTATCTTGCAGGAGTATATGGTAAATGCCTCATGCCTTACAGGATAATACAAAATAATTCCAATTTTAAAAGAGTATATGGCAAAATGCCTCCTACCTTGTAAGAGTGTTTCGAGATTGCCTCCTACCATGCATGAATATATAGAGTTTGACTCATGTCTTGCAGGAGTATATGAAATTGACTTCTGCCTTACAGAAATATAAATTTCCTCATTTCTTGCAGAAGTAGACGAAAATTATCTTGTGCATTGCAGGAGTATATGAAAATTATCTCTTGCTTTATAATATAGAGATTGCTTCCTACCTAGTAGGAATATATAGTTTAACTCATGCCTTATAGGAGTATGTTAAATTATCTTATGCCACGCAAAAAGATAAATTGCCTCCTATCTTGTTAGGAGTAGATGAAAATTACCTCATGCATTACCGGAGTATATACAAATTATCTTCTGCTTTACAAAATTAGTTATCCTATTATTCACATCGTGAACCGTCATATCAATAAAAAGATGTAATTTAAACAAAATTAGTTATGCTATTATTCTAAATAATTTTAAAATAATTATTATAAAGTTAGTAGTCATATTCTTATATTTTATGAGAGAAACATAGAATTCCTTAAAAATTGCAACATTTCTTATTCCCAATGAGTTGAGTTTGCTAAACAAGCTAAGGGGATTTACGCAAATATTTTGGTGAAGTTTTACTGCTAAAATATATATACTTGGGTTGATATGAAGCAAAAAACTTAAAGAATAGTTTTAATCATGATGCTTTTATTATAGATATTAATTGCATGATTAATTTATGAATTAAATTTTCATAGTCATGCAAGTTCTATCTTACTCCATTTAGCTTTCCAAGTTACAAGTTTTATCCATGTATACTCTTTCCATTTTTATTTTATAGACACGACTCCATCTATTTATATTTGAATTATCATGTAAAGCATTTTATTATAGTTAGGCAGGGAATTTTAAACAATTTACAATGATACCTTCAGCATTTCACTAGTTTATAATGTTTAATTTACCCTTGTAAGCTTCACCTAGAATGTTTTCAAATAATGAAAGGATTGCTATGTTGCTTGTGAGACTGCAAGTTATTGCAAATTAAAAGATTCATGAAAAAATAAATTAAGTAATTTATGTTGCAATAATAACAACATCAAGCCTTTATAACACTACGTGGGGTCGGTTACATGAATATTTTTTCTCCACTGTGTCATATTAAGAGTCAAATTCTCATTTAGATCTAATAAAAAAAGGTCATTTCTAATATTTTCTAACCAAGTCTTTTCAGGTCTACCTCTACCTTTCTTAACATAAGCTAAATCTAAATCATCTACTCTCATAACTGGGTCATCGGAAGGACGCCGTTTTATGTGACCAAACCATCTAAGGCGACTCTCTCTGATCTTATCTGTCATTGGAGCTACTTCGATCTTTTCACGTGTATGCTCGTTTCATATCTTGTTTCTAAGAGTAAAGCAACTCATCCACCTGAGTGTCCTCATCTTTGCAACACTTAACTTAATATTATTCTTCTCTTTTAATGGACAACATTCTGTGCCACAAAGCATTGCAAATCTAACCATCATCTTATAGAATTTTTCCTTAAGTTTGAGTGGAACTTTTCTATCACACAAGCCCAAATCATTCCTCTACTTCAACCCAACTTGAATTCTTCTAATAATATCCCCATCTATTTTACTATCATTCTAAATAATAGAACCACTATATGTAAAATGTGTACTCTTATTAATGTCTTGATCACTAAAGATCACAAACCACACTACCAGATCTATTACTACTAAAATTACGCTCAATGTATTCCATTTTAGATCTACTCAAACAAAAATCTTTAGACTATAAGGTTGACCTCCATAATTCAAGCTTACCTTCAACTCCATCTCTAGTCTTATCTACAAGAAGAATATGTGGGTCTCCGAAAGGGTTCCGCTCGTGTGGTTCGAATGCAAAGAGTACGATCACACTATCCCGTAGGACAAAATGGTCGTAGACCTTTACAATCGACACAAGCAGGCCGTTGGAAGAGCAGATGGAGTTATAGATACGATTAGCCATGGAGGATAGCGGCTTTCACCTACCAACCTCGATGTATAATAATATCTATAACCCAAAAGTTCACGAGATTTCCCCTATTCGATACATCAGCATCAAATAGGGTTTATTTGATTGTGGGGATCAGTTTCCTACGGGCGCAAGCCCCCGTAGTTAATTACATCCTAGGCCTTGACCTAGGAAAACTCTCGATTAAGGACGATGCATTATTCACTTCTTAATTTGGTGCATAAAAAGAGTTCCTAAGTTCTATTCAAAAGAGTCTCTTCTATTTACCCTTAGTGATGATTAGACATTTTTGAATGGATAAAGATGTGATTAAAATTTCGAGTTTAGAAGATCAAAGATCAGATTACTATCCTAAGAGAAACGACAGACTCAAAACACAGATGAAAGGAGACACAGAGGGGTGTACAACCTGGGCTTATGCTTGCCTGGAGTGGGCTGCCAGCTAACATCCTAAACACAATCAATCGCCCTATATGTATACAAGATAGGAAGGCTCTATCCTAGGAAATCAAGGATTTGTAGTTTAAAAGATTTCAATCAGGGACTCTACAATATGCAAAAGAATGTACCTAGCGCCATGTATGATGCATGAAACAGATACTAAATATCCCTAGATCTATTGATATGATGCATGTATGTAAGTGAAGCATAATGTGAGGTAAGATGTGTAAAAACAAATGCATGCATGACATTCAGAGTACAGAAAAAGTAAATAAACACACCTTAAGGGTACCCTCCAAGCAAGGTACCCGCACAGAAAATCATTCAAACGGTGCTCACTGGCACAAATAGGTGGCCTACTCTACAGGCCTAAATGACCCTAATGGTCTCTAAGGCTCGCAGAAAAAAAAAGAAAGAAAAGGGGGGGTATCGTACCCAAAACTGGAAAAGGCCAAAATCTTAGCGATGCCCACTTCGTGTGGGAAAACAACGATGCCCAATGGCACAAGTAGGTGGCCTACTCTACAGGCCTAAATGACCCTAATGGTCTCTAGGGCTCACAGAAGGGGGCAAGCTTTGACCTATAGAGTCAAAGCTTCGTCAGTGAACTAACCTAAGGCTGGCTACCTAAACATGCTAGAATACCTATTAACAAGTTATGTGTGATGTGTAGCAGTTTCGATATATAACTAAAAATTTACTTTATAAATTGCAGAAATTATACCTGACTGTATGTGGCGCTGCCACTTAAAAGCTTATAAGCAAATGATGTCGCTCGCTCCTCGATCATTAAGCTCTGATGTACCTCGCAAAATAAGATAACAGAAAAATAGATATATGAGCGTAGATGCCATTCAGAAAAGAAATGCAGGTAAATGAAATAATACAACTGACAGAAAATTTAAGAATTGCATTTATAGAACATGTATATGTAGTAAACACTGAACAACAAAAGAAAGACATTAGCCTAACCTAAAGCTAGTAGTCGTGTCCTAGCAAACCAATCTAAGTTTGTGTAAGTTGTGTAATTTTGGGTAGGTCCTATGTAGGATAGTTTAATTATAATTGCTTTCATTTGATTTGTTGAAGGGTAGAAGGAGGATTTTGGTTTAAGTATAAATATTAATACTTTTGGATTGATTTTTGTATATTTTATTTTAGTATTTGATTGATTACCACCTTTATTTCACACCGAGGCCGTGAGGTTTATTTCACCCTCCTTGGGGCTAACTTAATAGCTCGTAGGCCTGGGTTACCCAGTGGCAACCAATTTTTGTTCAATTATTTTAATTGGTTATAAATTAGAAAAGAAAGGTATATTAGGTGATTTATTATCGATTGATGTTTGGTTCAAATCATTAATAATCAATTAAGTTTAAAGTTTTGCCACTCCATCGAATTCGTTCGTGGAGTTGTGCCACCAGGCTCGAGGAACCAGGCCTCCTCAGGACACTTAGCCCCGCAGCCCGGAGTAGTCCATCCAATAAATTTCATCTTTGGAGTGGTTGTTATGTATTAAAGGGTTTGTTGATGGATTTTAAAAGATTGATTTAAGAGATTTTATCTTAGGATTTGATTGAATTATTCAATAATTACAAATTAGAAAGAAAGATAAATTAGGCAGTTTATTATCAATTAAGGGGTTAGATTAATTAAGTTTGCTATCAACTGGTTCGTGGCGTTGTGCCACCAGGCTCGAGGAACCAGGCCTCCTTAGGACACTTAGCCCCGTAGCCCGGAGTAGTCCATCCTAAAAACCAAGTTGATATAATTGTATTAAAAGGTTTGTTGATTTGTTTTAAAAGATTAGCTTAATGTTTGATTGAATTTTAGGTGAGTTAGTATATTTGGATTTTAGAAGATTTTTAACTTAATGAATTTTAGTTTAGATTTGTTGCCTAATTTAATCTACATCTTTTAAATTTTAGGTTAGTTAGAGATTGATTAAGGGATTAGTTAAAGTTGATTTAAGTTTATGTTTTAGGTTTGTATTTTAGTAGTTATTGTGATAATTAAGGTTTAATTAAGAATTATGAGTTTTAGTGCATTTTTAAGAATTGAATTAAGGTTGATTTTATTGGTAGATTATTAATAGATTAAGGAACACTAAACGTAGGAAAATGTGTCACTAAGTTTAAGTTTTGATGTCTCTATCCTATAAAGAACATGCATCCTAAGTCTATGTTATCTAAGACTCGATCCTTAATTTTTGTCCTTAATTGTCACTAGTGTTATAGGAAACAAAATGAGATGTTTTTCTAATCCTTCTAGACATTCATACATGTATTAATAGGTTTAGGGATTCATGAATGAAATAAGACCATAGGTTGGAAAATAATATAAATGCGAGAAGTAAAGAACAAAAATGACAAAATGCCAAGAAGAAAGGAGTAAGAAAAACAAAGTGATAAAGGAATCTAGGCACTTTGTTATTGAACATGCTTCTTTGAAGCCAAGCATGTCTCTAAAGCTCCCCTCATTCCTATTCAATGTAGTATGAATAGGAGAGAAGACGCTCTGATGCCATTTTACTGTTCCCACATTCCACACAGCACTTGATACATTTGACTCGACTCAAACAACTAAACCTACTCTCTAAACAAAGCTCCAAATGACAAAGAGAAACAAATCCCCAAAATAGACCTTTCACCTAAAATCCAAAACATAATTTTACCCACTAATCCCAAAACCACTTAGAAAACAAGTGCAAGCAAGAAGAAATATAGCTTCCTTATGAAATACCACCTCGTTCTACAAAGACACCAACGGATCTATCACACAAAGCTAATCATAAAGTTAGAAGTCCTAAAATACCTCATGAAAAACCTCTAAACGGAATACTACACAAAATTCCACACAAAGCATCTATGAAAATCTTTTGACACAAAACTCCATAGAAAAAGACCAATAATCAAGTGCCTCTATGACATTTGGAGTGGGGTGAAATCATAAGAAATCTCCAACGAAGAGACTTCGCAAAACTCTTCGTATCAAAACATTCACAAAACACATAATAAAACTTCTCGAGGTAAAACAATTCGTAAAGCCTTCCAATCAAAAGAAATACGAGAAGCACGATCTTCTAGTATAAAACAAATCATGGTATCTTTCCAATCACAAAACAAATCATAGTTTTTCTTTTAAAACACGAAATAGACCAAAATCCTTTTCAACGTAAAACAAATCATAAGTCTTTCAAATATAGGACAAGTCATCACTAACTCGAACATGAGACAACTCATAGAACTTTCTCACCGCAAAGCAATCCATAGAGCTTTTCAACATATTTCTACCATTTATGTTTCATGACATCAAAATATCCAAAAGAAAATCACATTTATATTCAATGTTAAAACACAATATAATATATGCACTTCTCCAAATACATGATTTTTGCTATATAAACATGAGTATGATATTTCCAACACAAGACCACTCATAATAAAATTTTCCATCTCGAAGTATTTGAAATTACTAAACGACAAGAGGGGGGGTGAATTGTAAAAACTTCTTAATAATAAACTTAACCCTAAACAAGAGTTCTAATTTTTTTTGTTGTTTTTGAAACTTTAAAACAAAGATTTATGCAATTTTTCTTTCACAAAATTTCACATGCAATAGATATGACAAATTTAAAATGCAAGCAAAAAGTAAACAACGATAAGGAAAGAACACACCAAGAATTTTATAGTGGTTCGGTCAAAATATGACCTACGTCCACTCCCCGGAGTCCTCCACTCCGGGATTTTCACTATCAAAATAGTTCTCCTTTTGCCCCCCTCGGCAAGGCGGAGAAGCCTGTACAAACCTCCCTTTCACCAACCGGCGTGGCGGAATACCAAACTCTATTTTCACCCTCTTGGCGACGGCAGAGAACCTTCTCGTTTTTCTCCCTCCTGGAGAAGGCAGAGAACCTCGAGGTAACGGATGTAGACGAGCCTTTCCCTTGGAGATCCTTCCTCAAATCCTTCTCGGGCCACAGGAGGAGCAAGATGCAGCAAGCTTGGAGCAACCGTGTGATCTCCCTCACACCTCTTCTCCCTCACAACGCTCACCTCCTCCTTCCTCTCTCAACCCTCAAGAATTTCTCTAGAGTTTTCTCCCTTGGAATCCCTCTCTAACCACGTTCACCCCCTCTGTAATTCTTACCCAAAAAGAGTTGATTGACATCTAAAAACGGGCTCCAAAAACCTCTGATTTCAAAATTAGCCGTTACTGTTCGTACAGTACGATTCAACATCGTACAGTACGATCTGCACAAACAGCCGTCGTCCTGGTACGAAGATGTACGAATAGTACAAAAATAAATCGTACTGTACGATATAATATCGTACGGTACGATCCAACAAGATACTACTCGTACAGGACGATGGTCTGGACGATCGGATGTCGTCTCTGTTCATCGTATGGTACGATTACTATCGTACAATACGATGTTCAAATTTTCATTAGACCTGGATTACATGCACTAATCACGAGTTAATTTAAGTAAGTATTAAAAACTGATCGTACAGTACGAACATGTTCGTACAGTACGAACGGCGCAAAAACACTTACTTAAACTAAATTACGGCTAGGGTTTTGGATTGAACATATCGTACAGTACGAAAGACTTCGTACAGTACGATCTATTCACAGAATTGTCCACATAGCTTGGATCGTACGGTACGAAATAAAATCGTACAGTACGATCTACAGAGAAGAATTTTAGTTATATTTTGCAGTTAAAAAAGAACTCCCCCCCTGTGTGTGTGCATGGTTGCTCTTACTCTTATGCATTTTGTGGCCAGACTCAATAAAGTAAAAAATACAATAAATGAAAAATACATTGTTTGACTCATACTCCTAATCTACCCGGTCTTGAGTCTTCCTTTCTTCCTGAGTCACTTGTGATCTTCCTGAAATGTTAGTGCTCAAGGAAAATAACAAATAAAATAATAATCAATGAAACGCAGTTCCAAAACACTCATTATTTGGCATCATCAAAATCTCAAACTCGGGGTCATGGGTTGCAACAGTATTTTTTTTAACAAGCAGCAGTTCTTGAAATTTCTCCAACATAAAAAAAATGATTTTTTTTTTAAACAATGACAATATTTCTGAAACCTTCCAATATAAGACACATATATATACATTAAATATATATCAACTGTTAAAGCCTTTCCAACATAAAGCAAAACTATAGAATTTTTCAAAATAAAACAACTCATAAATCTTGTTCAACAATATTTCTAAATTTGACCACTCCATCCTAAGCATAATATGTAAGATTCCCTCTCTAAGTGATAAGTCCAATATTCAACACATGTTTCATCCCCCAATGCTTTGACATAACAAGTGAGAAAAGACATCCAGCAAGGATATATAACCTCATATTGATGCAAACCAAACTTGTAAGTTTCATCCCAAAAGAATCCAAGAAATTTTGCAACTACTTACAAATTTTTTTTCTTCCAAAATGCTTACGGAACTCACCAAAAGAGAAAAGTTTTCTAGTACTATTGCATTAGATCCATAGATAAAGCCACATGAATCATATGCATGCTTTCCAGCACATGATCCAAAAGAGTTCTTTTCCAACACACAAACCGCTTTCTAAAGACTTGCAACCATAAAACAATTCGTAAAGCTTTCCAATCATCAAATTCCTCATGAAGTTCTCCATCAAGTTGTAGAATATTTTAACATAGGGTAAATCATAAAGCTTCCCGACATAAAGCAAATCAAAGTTTTTTTTTAAGCATCACACTAGCCACCATATGAGATATATAAGGAAACTTGTAAAATCCACAATTTACCCTGCTAGAACATAGGCAAGCATCTAGACTCTTTAGAGTAGCGATATAATCAAGTACACGACCTTCTTTGAAATTCCCATTCTTTCTTTCAAACCTCAACTTCCCTTTCTTCAATTACCGTATGAGTTTATTAATACCAACTTGCTTGCTTTAAATATAAATACCCATATAGCACATGATTCCAACTTAATTGCTTACGGAAGAATGAACAAAATAGATGCAAATAATCTCTCTCCAAAAACTTACAATCATCAAGTAACTAAAGGAATGCAAGAAAACGTGCTCTTGAAGTTCATAGATGGAGTTTGAACATATATTAAATCATCCTTCATATTTTCATAAACCCATCTTGATAGAACAAACAAGTTTAAGCACGAAAGCCAAAATTATATTTCTACGAGTCAAGCAACCATGAATGTATATAGAAGGAAATTATATAATCTTTATGCTCATTTATTATTATTTTTAGATAAGCACATTCCCAATCAATAGTAACTCACATGAATAAGAGACAAAATGAATCACTTTGTAACTCATTAAACAACATTTCAGCACAATATAATTATTCTCCCAAAAATTCATGAAACCCTCCAAACATCTCCAAAGCATCACCACACTAAATCCACACAGATTTTCATAAGAAACGTAAAGCAACATGGAAAATTTCTAACAATACTCATAAACCTTGCTTTTAATATCAAGTGCACAACAATTACTTGTCATGGATTCAAAATCAACAACATGTCATTGGAAAGAAAATAGCTATACTCTACTAAGCAAATCAAAGCTCAATATCTTGCTTGTTGTAACAAAATATAGCTCAATATATCAAGGACCAAATATTTGAGACTTAAAGAGTTTCTCATAAACCTGAAATAAATTAGTTTTAATAGCCGTCACTTTTTTTAGAGATGCAACACATTAAATTACTCTCCATTTTGGTTCAAAAAGAAATAGCAAAGGCAAAATGTCATTCTCAGATTTTGTAAGAAGAATAAGAAGTATAAGGAGAAGAAGGGGAAGAAGAGGAGAAGCTCACATTGCAAGTGTAAGGAAGCCGACATAGAGTTCGGCTAAGGTAAGATTCATCAGAACTAGGTCAGCCAAAGGGAGAGCAGGCGACGGGACCTTGGGCTCGGCAGGGGAGGCGGAGCCGGATCGTCGAGTTCGGCCCCAAACACGAAGTGCGACGGGAGCAAGGGATTCACCTGGGCTGTGAGAAACCGAGAGGGAGGGGACCGGGGTTTCGGCTTCTGGTGTCGTGCGAACCACCGGGAGACGGGAGTAGGGAGTGGCGAGAGCCGCCCCCAATAGAGAGGATCGGGGAGAGAGAGGGAGCCCCGGTGTACGTCTAGAGCTCGGCGAGACTGGCGTCGACGAGGGAGTCGGGGTTTCGGCTGGGTCGTGCAAATGCCCGGGACGGAGGGAGAGAAGAGGGGCTTTTTGCCTGTGGAGTTCGGTCACGCCAAAGAGAGAGCGAGACTCTAGGGAGGCGGAGAGCTAGAGCAGTAAAAAAATACCAGAGGGAGAGTGTGAGATGGAAGTCGCGTGAGATCGGGGCTTCGGCCTCAGTTAGGGCATTAGAGGAAAAGAGGGGAGATCGGAGCCATTCGATCGAATCCTTGATCCAACGGTGGGATTCAAACCGGTTTGGAAATTCAATCAAATTTTGATTAGGACCTAACTAGACCCAAGGGGCTGAAATCAAGTTCAAATTGAGTAGGGTTTGGTTCGATCCGGGTCGACTCGAACTCGCCTCGACTCGACCAAAACTAATTCAATAAAATAGGATAAAATAAATCGAACTCAAATTAATGTTGATTCGAATCGAATCAAGCCCGACGAGGCTCGATCAACTCAATCAAACGCGCTCGATGGCAATTGGAACAAAAACGAGGTCAACAGAATATCATCAGTAAAAAGCATACACAAGGGAACATCTTCTTGTAAATATCTTGTAAGAACAACATGAAGCAAAAAGATATGGCTTAAGGTTTTGATCCAACTGAAATAGGAAAATACTTGGTTAAACCATCTTGTGTTTGGGCACAAGTAACAGCTCTAGCATTCATATCCCTAATGACTTGAATATAAGCATTATTAACCCCTTTCTTTTTTAGAACTCTCTATAACACTTCTTTTGAAACTTTAGTATATGCTTTCTTTAAATCAATAAATATCATATGCATATCCTCCTTATTCTCTCTATACTTCTCCAACCAACCCATCAATAAATGTATAGCTTCCATAGTAGACCTACCTAGCATGAATCCAAAGTGATTTTGAGAAATATTAGTATCACGCCATAAGCTATGCTCCATAACTCTCGATCCCCTATAGTTTTAAAGTATGACACATCAATTTAATTCCTCTACACTTCACACAATCTTGTGCATCATCTTTATTCTTAAAACTAGGAATCAACACACTCATTTTTCACTCATCTGTCATCTTTTTAGTCTTCAAAATAATATTAAAAAGTTTAGTAAGCCAAGAAATTCTTTCTTCTCTTAAGCATTTTCACACTTCTATTGGAATATCATCAGGTCTAATAGTTTTTTCACATTTCAATTTTTTTTAAAATCTCTCTAACTTCAGTTTTTATGATACACCAATAAAAATAAAAATATCTATTTTCATTTAGAGTGCTAAGATCACTAAAGAATTGTATTTTCACAATATTCTTTAAAAAACTTAGCAAAATATAACATCCATCTTTGTTGAATATTCTTCTCTAAAACAAATATTTTTTTATATTCATCCTTAATGCACTTCACTTGAACTAAATCCTTACTACTCCTAAGTAATTTATGTTACATTAAAAAAATCTATTTACTTCGAAAATTAGGAAATCTGTAGTAATAATATGATTGCTTACATAAAAAAAAAAAGTATGATTCTTTGATTTTTTCTATGCCTGCTTATGGAAATTGATCATGAATCTTGTTTCTTATATTACAATAGAGTGCAATTTTTATTTCCCAGTGATTGTTTATGACCCTGCATTATTTTTTTCAGGCCTACTTTCAAATGAGGGTTGATATTTATGGATTTCGTCCAGGCAAACATAGGACTTGGCCTCATTGCAGACATTATTGATCACTGAAAATCTATGATGCACCGACACACAGTGGCGGATCCAGCTTCTTCTTTTTGGGTGGGCAAAAAAAAAATTTGTGAGGGATGGGCAAATATGCTTAGGATTGATAAAAGTAGGGCAAAAAATTTTTTTGAGGGGGGGCAAAATGCCTAAAATATCCAAAATATTTCAAAATCTCCCCTCTAAATATTTAAATTTTTTTTTTTGAGGATGGGCATTTGCCCACCCTAAGCTATGGGTGGATCTGCCCATGCCGACACGGACACGTCGACACGACACGGACACGGGACACAGTATTTTTTAAAAATATAGGACACGGGTGCGGCGTGGACACGACATAATAAATTTTTAATATAATATATAGAAAGATGACATTATATAAAAAATGACAATCAATAATAAATAAATTTCATGATAACTTGTTTAGCTTATAACATAAAGATGTTTAGTACAAAATGTCTAGTACAACCACAAAAATATAAGCAAAATATTATTTAGTACAACATGAAGGTCTAACTACTCAATAGAGGGAATGATAGAATTAGATTCAGAGATTGATTTTTGGCCTTCAATATCATCATCATTGAATATCATTGCTTCCAACTCTGGTTCATCTAGAGAAAAATTTGCAACCTCCAATAATCCCATATCATCAAGGCACTCGAACCAATCTCCAGCAACATCCCACAGCTTATTATCACATGTCATATAAAGCGGGGTTTTCTTTGATAGAAGATGAAGATTTATATTCCTCCTAAATCATAATGGATATTCTCTATTAAAACTACTATCATTCAACATAAATTCAAGGCTTTTAAAATCGGACCGGACCGGCCGGTTCAACCGGTTGAACTGCGAACCGGCCAGCCGACCGGTTAAGGTTCAAATGAGAATCGCTTTCACTGAGAACCAGGATAAACCCGTTCAAACTGGCGGTCTGACCGCCGAACCGCCGAACCAGTTTTGGTTTCTAATAACCGGCCGGTTCGGATCTAGATCTAACGGCAGCGATTTGAGGAGGGAAAGCTAATACGACGGAGATGAAAAAAAACCCTCATTTGCATCCCGCTCTCGACTCTTCGGCTTCGAGCGACAGAGGAAAAAAAAACCTCATTCGCAGCTCTTGACTCACCGTCTCCATTCTTCTCCTTCGCGAATCAAGAAGCCAACCCCATCTCCTCCTGCAGGCGTACTAGTTCGTGAAACCACAAGCCAACCACCGAACATCCTGGTTTGTTTCAGAATCTGAAGTCTTTAATCTGTATAGATTTCTTGCACATGCTTTTTTATGCATTTAGGGGTTTCTATTTTCTCTGATTTGGAATGTGAGATGATATCGTCAACAATGGCTACCAATCCGGAGGTTCGCTCGCTCCTTAGAAGCACAGTCGATGTATGTCTTCTGGTCATCACCGCCACTGCCGATCAAAGGCAAGCTTTTCTATAAGCAAAAATAATTATGATCAGCAAGAGCCCCATGATTTGCTTAAGCATGGAGCTGCTGAAGACTATGTAAGTTCTTTTGAGAATGTTTTTATTGTTAAAAAAGTTTGCTAAAAATTTATTTGATAATTTTTTGAATAAAAATTCAATGATTTTCTGTGAGAAAATTTGTTGATGTCTTGATAGTTGTTAGTTGTATATATGTGTGTGAGCATAGTCAAAACACTATCTCAAATGAAGACCAAATATTGCCAATTATAAGCTTATAGATTTTAAATCCTCTGCTAGAATTAAATATCTAATTATTTTTTAAATATAATAAATATTTATTACGTCATCCGGTTCGACCCCGGTCGAACCATCGAACCGCTAACCTCTTCTTTTTCCGGTTCATTGTCCGGTCCGATTTTCAAAGCCTTGCATAAATTATAATTGATATGAAGTGAAATCAAAATATCTCAATAATAAGATAACATGAATACAACAATATACCAGTCTATCGGGGGTCAAGGGACCTCACAGGGTTTGACCTGCCAGGGTAAGAGTAATTTTGAAGTTCTACTTATTTTTAAAGTTCGTAAGTTATTTGTACGGAAAGATATCTAGCGGTATCGAGCATATACCGAGCGGTACCGAGCATGTACCTAGCGGTGCCAAGCATGTACTGAGAGGTACCGAGCATGTACTGAGCGGTACCGACTATGTACTGAGCGGTACCGAGCATGTACATAGCGGTGCCGAGCATGTACTGAGCGCGCGGTACCGAGCCTTTTTTTTTTTGTAAGTTTCAAAAAATAAATATTAATATTTCTGGCGCCGAGAGTCAGGCGTCGATGCCATTTATCAGTCACCGAGAGAGGAGATGGAAATACCTTCACTGCCAAAAAGAAATTAAAATGAGAATATTCGATGATTAGGTATTAAGTGCGGACGTTGATTTGATGTTGTAAGATGCCTAACATTAGTTGTTCCCTCAGTTTCATGTGCCATGACTTAATAAACACCAGTTTCTTGGCATTGATGCCATCTGTTTCTTATCAGGGATGCCTAACATTAGTTGTAAAATGCATTATAATTGTTAAATAATAAAATTATAAGCTTTACATTCTATTTTGCTTTTTCTGACAATGTTGTGTTACAATTTCATTTGGATTTCAACATTGATTATTAACTTCCCAATTTGTTTGCATGTATATTTCGATTTTTTAGTTGACACTATTGTATGAAATATTTTCCATCTAAAATATCAATGATGATTGACATGTTTCAACTTTAAATTTTCTAGTAGTTAAATATGAATTTCTTAATGTCCCACTTTAACTAAAATTGGAGCTTGTGGAGTTTTCTTCAATCTTGCTCGAATGTTTGTATTTGAAATATCTTTCCAATTGCTGATTCTTCAACAATTTTTGGTGTTAAAGCAAAATTAAATCCTTAATAGACAGTTTCAATAAATAAAATTTTGAGACTGAAAATAAAAGTTACTATGAAACCTGTCAACCTCCCTTTTTTTTGAAGTCACTGTCATTGCTAATCAAATGAAGACTTATGGTGAACTTAAGTCTAAAGAAATTGCTCTGAAACAAGTTTTGCTATGTTTTACTTGGAATTTTGATTATATTGTTTTTTATTTATTTTTTTATTTTAAAGTTTGATTATATAGTTACTGTGATGAATGAGTCCAAACTCCAAAGGCTTATTTGCATTTTGATTTGATGAATTAAAGAAATATTTGATATAGCGATGGACAAACTTGTTGCAAAGCATACTTGCATAAATGAATATTTTCTTACCTCTCCCTTTAACTAAACTATAATTGATATTTTTGTTTTGCATATGAAGTTTGTGGATGAAATGCTTCTAAAGCTTTTAACATAATCTTAGGAGTAAAATGAAGATTGAAGAAGAGGCTGTTCAAATGTCCATCCTAAACAAAAAATTTAAAACTTTAGATTGGATATTTTGAAATATTTTGGGTATTTTGCCCCCTCTAAAATTTTTTTCCCCTAATTTTATCAATCCTAACCGTCTTTGTCCATCCCCCACAAAAAAAAAAAATACCGTAGATGCGCATCAATAGAGTTAAAATACTATGTCTTAGCGTTGCACATATATCCAGCTCACACACAGAGAAACAAAAAATTTTTACATGGAATGCAGAAAATTTAAAACATCTTAAGCAGTTAATATTTGCAATTTAAAATGCTCAATAACTCACAACACAGAGTGTAGAAAATAAATAGACAATTAATCAATTATATGCTAGCAACCAGCATGCAGTGAAAACCATAAAAAATACGGCACATAACTGCAAAAAAGTAAACACCGGTCTAGCCTAAAATTAGAGTTGGTTTTCCTAGAAAACCATCTATAGAGTGTGTAAAAGGGTGTATGATTTGGATGTCCTATATAGGATATTTGATTGAAGTTGCTTAAGGTTCTGGTTGGTTAAAAGGTTTGAGGGAATATTTAAGTTTGAGTTTAAATATTAATGACTTAAAGTTAATTTTAAAGTATATTTTAAAGGGTTATTGGTTACCACCTTTGTTGCTCACCTAGGCCATGGAGTTATTTCGCTTTCTTTAGAGCTAATTTAATAGCCTCGTAGGTCTGAGTTACCTAGTAGTAACCAGTATAATTAAGTGACTTAAGTTGATTAATATTTAAAAGATAATAAATTTTAATTAAAGTTGGTTGATTGCTGGTTTTAAGGTTGATTAAAGGTTTTTGGAATTTTAAAGTGATTTTTAAGTTCTAAGAATTTTCTGGATTATTTTAATCATTTAATTAAGAGGTTAAAAATTAATTTTTTGATTAAGATTAAATTCTGAAAAGTTAGTATTTTTATAAAATATTAGACCTTAAGATGAGTTGTTAGATACTAAGTTTGCTAGATTTGTATTTTTCTACATATAATTATGAATGTTTGAAATTTAGATTTGATTTTAACTTAAGTTTGATCAAAAGTTGATTTATCAAAGTTTGATGCAAATGCCCATTCTAGAAAAAAATTTTGAATTTTAGAGGGGATATTTTGAAATATTTTGGGTATTTTGTCCCCTCTCAAAAAAAAAATTTCCCTTAATTTTATTAATCTTAAGCGTCTTTGCCTATCCCAAAAAAAAAAAAAAATTACCCTAGATGCACAATTCTCTTTCAATCTTTGGGGATCCGCCCATGGTATTATCTAAACCTTTATTTGTAAAAAATCCTTTATAGTCATCAATGGAACCTCCAACCAATCATGCTTGTTCTCTTCCACTTATTTTGGATTTAAAATTTTTTATGTTTCATAAAATATACATATTCTAATTGCTCGTGGAGTATCACCGTAGATGCACAATTCTCTCTACCTCTCTCTTCCACTACATCTACATGCAACAATCTCATTATTAAAGTCTAACTTTTGGTGGTTTTGATAATTTAATTTTGAATTTTTGTTAGTTAAAAAACATATGAAAAAATATATATTTTTGGCAAGTCAAAATTAAGAAAAAAATATAAATTGCTTTCTACAAAATGAAAATAATCATGAAAAAAAATTCAATGAAATATTTTTGTTGCGGGCTAGAATATACGCAGCAATAGAGTTAGATTACTACGTCTTAGCATTGCACAAATATATAACTCACACACAGAGAAACACAAAATTTTTATATAGAAAACCATGGAAAAAGGGAAAAACCACGGGGCCTGGCCCAGTTGAAAATGATTACACTAGAACTTGAGTTGGTTACAATGAGTTGACTCGCCTCCAAGGGCGATCAGATTAAAAGTATCAACTGTATGACAAAAGTCCCGGTGTCAGGTGTTGGTCCGGCAGAACTTTGGGCTTTAGGTGGGGGTCTTGTAGAGCTCCGAGCTTTAGGTAGTCGTCTGGCAGAACTCTAGGCATCAGGTGGTGGTCTGACAGAACTCCAAGCCTCTGGTGGTCGTATAGCAGAGCTTCAGGAATCAGGTGGTGGTTCGGTGGAGCCTAGGGCGTTAGGTGGTGGTCCGGCGGAGCTTAGAGCATCAGATGGTTGTCTGGCGGAGCACAAGGTGTCAGGTGGTGGTCTGACGGAGCTTAGGGCATCAGGTGGTTGTCCGACGGAGCACAGGGCGTTAGGTCGTGGTCCAACGGAGCACATGGCGTTAGGTGGTGGTCCAACGGAGCACAGGGTGTCATATGGTTTTGCAGAACTCCGACGGAGGTCAACGGTGGTTCGCTAGAACTCCGATGATGGTCGAGGAGGCAAGGCGGCAAGAGCGATCTTCGATCTCTCTCTTGATTCCTTAGGCTTAAGGGTCCCTTTCCCAAGAGAAGAGGGGGCTCTATTTGTAGATTTTTGGGAGTGGCATGGCCGTAAATAGGTGGAGGATCAAGGGCAAGTTGGAGTGGTTTGGATGGGCGGCTGATATTGAATCCCTTGATCGTGGAGCATTCGCTAGCTATTTGAAGGCCTTGATGATGTTGAAATTCTATGATTTTGGGCTTGTTGGATTCATCTCGTCGAGCAGCTCGATTCGACTTTAACCATGTCATGTTTGAAAACCTTTTGGTAATCTAAATCATGGTTTGAACCTTTCAAACATGCTTCAGGTATTTGATTTGGACCCATTTGGGCTAAGACTGAATTGAATTTGATGTCGTTGGGTTTGTATTTCCGAGATGTTTAGTTTGACTGTAAGTTTGCTGAAATCGGAGTTCGAATGCTCCCAATTTAATTTTGAAAGTTTCCAACTTAATTTTGCCTCGAGATTCGTGCCAGATCAAGATAAATTTTTGTTTAGATGTCTTCATTTTTATTTTTCGTTTACCTTTTTATAACTTGTTAATGTATTTTCTTTATCAAAATGATTTTCTTGTAGTTTCAAATGATTTTTGATTAATTATATTATCCTTTTTTTTTTAAGCAGACTTTCAAGGCCTAAAAAATATAAATAAAATGAGCTATCCAGACCCGACTGATGTCATGACCATCGCCTTACTAATCATTATTGTCATTCTCATTTTCTATTTATTTTTCGTGTGTTCTAATGATCCCCCTCCACGTCAGGATACCACACTCAGAACTGACCTAATTATGCTGAGGCTATACGTCAGGACCCATGGGCAGACTCTGTAGACTGCTGCTCAATATGCCAATCCTGAAGATAGCCCTACTGAATTTGTTTCATTTGAGCAAGTTGGTTTAGAATGAACTAATGAAGATAGCTCTACTAATTTAACATCCCAAACTGTTAGTTTAATTGTCTACATACCTCAATATCATGTCCATAACTTTAATCAAAATGGTAGTATTGGACCAAATTTTCAGTGTTTAGCCATAGTGGATTAAGCCACTTAATGGTTTCCTCATCTCAAATGGTCATCTAAACATTAACACGAGATGTATTTAGTGGGGTGTACTCTTTTTATTATTTATAATCACGCAATTGCTAAGGTCAATAAGAAGACCCTAGTTTCTCTGTTATTCATGCTTTCTTAATTATAATTTTTAAGAAGCACCTTTTTAATCATTCTTTTGTTCATAAGATGGGTTTTCAAACTATTTTTTATGTGCATTGATAGCCTCATCGATAATAATTTGTTCTTTCACTCTATGAATAAGATCATCATAGGAGTGAATATATAGTCTCTTAGATCAATGAGGAGAATAAATATCTAGGACAAAGTTCTCCAAAAAAGACACCCCACAAAACATGAGAATAACTCTTAAAATTCAATAAAAAGATCTCCCTCCACTTTAGAATACCACACTCAGGATCTGGCTTAATTATGATATGGCCATACGTCAGGACCCACAAGCAGCCTCTACAGATTGCTGCTCAATATGTCAATCCTGAGGTGGAGGGGGATAAGTAGAGCACAGGAAAAATAAATAAAAAATGAGAATGACGATAATGATCAGTATGGTGATGGTCATGAAATCGAACGGGTATGAATAGTTCATTTTATTTATATTTTTGAGGCCTTAATATTCTGTTGCAAAAAAAAGATAATATAATTAATCAAAAATAATTTGAAACTACTAGAAAATCATTTTGATAAAGAAAATATATTAACAAGTTATAAAAAGGTAAACAAAAATAAAAAAAATGAAGACAATTAAATAAAGACAATATATTTCAACTTTAGTAAAATTATCCTTTTTAATTTGTTTATTATTCTTACTTTAGTAAAGGAGTATTGAACAAACAAATTGAATAGCCAATGCAATTCAAAAAATTTAACGTACTTAATTAGTGCTCTGGTTGTTCTCTTGCCATATTGTGAACTAAGATTTATCAATTACATAATGAAATAAATTCACAAGAAATAATATTTTATGCTTACAACATAGTTATATGGACTCCTTTGCATTATATCTCATTTGATTGTTATTTTTCCAATATGGTCAAGGGAATCAAAAAGCTTTTGTAAGTGTTGACCTCATTTTTGTATGAGGTCACTTAGACTACTCTTGATCCTTAATTTAATTTCCAAATCAATTCAAAACTCTAGAATCTTTCTAGAATCTCGACCTTAGGATCTATTCTAGGTCCTAGGATCCTTCTAGACTTCAGACCTTAGGATCTATTCTAGATCCCAGGACCATTCTAGAAGTTAGACTTTGGGATCTATTTAGATCACAAGTCAATCCAGACTTTTATTTGATCAAATGTAGAACCCAATTTAAAATCCAGAATTTCATATCAAAATTCAAGGTCCAAGGGTTTTGTCCTAAAGGCCTTTTCCGTTGAATTTTCAAACACTTTGAAACCTAGTCAAATGACCTCCGATTCAGAGTCTGTCAGTTGCATACTGATGGGACATGTCTCTGGAGGCAACCCTCCAAATTTGAGCCCATTCCGAGGTCTCTAACCTCAAAAACTTAATCAAAACTCAAAGGCTGTAAAACCTTCAAATATTTACAGCCTATGCCACTGGATCTGTCACTTTGAAGATTCTGACCTTAGAGCCTTCACCAAAGCCTCTAGTCACTTCCAGACCTTTAATCTTGATATGTTGAACTTTAAACTGCATTTTGGTAGACCCACTTTGACCCCTAGTTGACCAGGGGTCAAAATGACCAAAATACCCCTATGGGGCTCAAATGGTGATTTCAAACCAAATGAACTCCGAATTGAATGCAACCACCTCCAACAAGTTTCAAATGTCATTTCAAATGTTTTGAACCTATTCCCAACCCCTGGGTCAACCTGGTTGACCAAGTCAACAGGTTTGACCCAAGAGGCCCTTTAAGGGTCCAAATATGTGTTTTGACCCAAATGACCTCTTTAGGCCATCCAACCATTTCCATCAGTCTTGAAATGCCATTTGAAACCTGTTCGACCCAAACCCAGACCCTGGGTCAACCTAGTTGACCAAGTCAACCTAGGTTGACAAATAAGCCCTTAAGGGTCAAAACAGGTATTTTGACCAAATTGACCCCTCCAGACCTTGGGACCACCTCCAATGGTCTCCAAATGTCATTTCAAATCTGTTGACCCTATTTCCAGGCCTTGGGTCAACCTGGTTGACCAAGTCAACCTAGTTGACCCAAAAAGGGTCCAAATAGGTGTTTTTGACCTAAATGACCTATTTAAGCTATGGAACCAATTCTATTGATTTTAAAAAGTCATTTCAAACTTGTTGAGCCTGATCTCAGACCCTGAGCCTAGTTGGTTGACCAAGTCAACCAATTTTGGCTTAAGGGCCCATTAAGGGCCCATTAAGCCCTTTTGACTCAATTGACCCATTTAAACCATGGAATCACTTCTACCAGACTCCGAATATTGCATCAAACCTGTCCAGACTAGACTCGCACCTTGGTTCAATCTGGTTGACCCAGTCAACCTAGGTTGACCAAAATCAACCTTTAAGCCCTTTCATTTTAAATTAAATTCCAGATGCATTTAAATCTTGGGCAAATCCTATCCAAGGTATTTTAATTAATCCCTCAAGTGGCCCTAGCTGCCACATCACCTATTGTTGACAAGTTGACTGGTCAACATGGTCAACAAATCTATTTAAGAGGTTTAAATGCCCAAATGGCTTGATCCAAGTTAGCCCAACCCCTACCAAACCACTCTAGACCCTCTTTGAGACCCTTCCATGCCACATCAGCTGTCCACTTGGCTGTTGACTGGTCAAACCAGTCAACAAATGGTCAAATGAGCCTTTTTGAGCCTTAATTAACCCATTAAAATTAATCCCTCCTAATCTAAATCCATTCCAGCATTTTCTTTTAATTTCTAAGCCTCCTCCCATGACACCTCAGCATCCCTGGGCCCATTGACTGGTCAAACAGTCAATGGGTGGTCAAAATACCCCTTAATAGGCTTAATTAACCCCTTAAAATTAATCCTCTTTAATCCAAACTCTTCCAACTGTTAAGACATTCTCTAGAACCTTCCTAGAGTAATCCTTAGCCCTTAGATCAAGATCTAACAGCTCCTATTTGATCCCATATGGACAAAAGGCCAAAATAGGCTTTCCACCTAGGATGTACCCTTGTCCTTGATTCCTCCTGCTCCCACCAACTCCCTGGACAGATGGCAGCCATCTGGGAGCCCAAACAATTGATCTCAGCCCTCCATTCAATCTGGAAGGGATTGAATAGGGCAAAATGCCTTAATGAAGGCTCATTCGAATCCTCACACCCTCTCACCTACCTAGAGCTCCTCCAGCAAAACTCTTTGTTTGTTTGAGCTTTATTGAACCTCCTCAATATCTTCCCACTCAAATCCCGCCGGTCAAAGCCGCCTCCGGCGATCTTCCGACGAGTTCAACACCCAATCCGTCCAAGGCTTGTACCAGGCGATTCGTGGAGCGTCGGAGCTAGGATTCAACTAGGAACTTAATCGTGGACAGTCTACAAGTTCAGAGAATCCAAAAACGGTCCAAACCGTCCATTGAATCGCTGTAAAACTCTAACCCTAGTCTAAGACACTTAGGCTAAATAGCGTTTTATTTAATGCGTTATTTCCCGTGAAATAAACTCCCCAAAATTTCTGTTCACTATCTCAATTTAGATTTAAAATTTCGAAACATTTCATCGTCTGGATCACCTGAACGAGCCAAAATACGCCTTCTAGGGTGTTCTCGCGGCTCAGTCCAGGTCCGCCATTTCTGGACCGTTGATCGAGCGATCAACGGTCCTGATCAAGCCATTCCGTTGTCCGTTCGACCGTGTATTCATGGCTTATCGGGCGATCGCTCGTTCGGCTGAATCACAGCCGTTGATTCATTACAGCGGGCGATCAGGCGGTGTGCGGCAGCGGCTGACGTGGTTAAGTAAATCGCGTCCCGCCGCCGCCAATGATTGGCATTAAATGCCGTGCCGCAGTTTTGATCCAACGCTCTTGAGAGCGCCACGTCGCCCCGCCGTCACAGCGCCTTGATCCGACGAACCCGAGCGTGCCATCTGTCCCGCCGGCGCCGCCTTTTTCTTTTATAAATAAAATAAATTATTTTAATTACTTTTTAATTAGCAGAACTTCAAAAAATCATAATAAATAAAATATAAAACCAAAAAATACGTATAATATATCAATCTGTTCGTATTTATGTCTACTTTATTTTAAAAATAAAATAAAATTATATTTATTCTTATTTAATGAAATATTTCAAAATTACAACAGCACTTATTTTATTTTTAATTAAATGTAGAAAAATTATTTTACCCTAAAATTTGGCATGAATATTATTGAGTACATACCTGACCTCCAGTAATTTTTATATAGCTGTTGGAGTTATTTTTGAACAGTTATTAAATTTCTAACCTATATGTAGTTAGTAGTTTAAATAACTTTTGATTAATTAATAATTTAAATAATTATTTTATAAAATTATTCTAATAATTGAAAATTTCAGAAATGATTAAGTCTAGATTAAATTAAATTTAAGAACATTTTTTTTAAAATCTAATTAATTTGAAATTATGTGTTCAATTAACTTCAAAATTTAAAAATATATATAATATAAAATTTAATTTAAATTAGAAAATATTATTAATATATAAAAGATTCCTGAAATTTTAATTCAACATTGATTTTAAACTATAAAATTTTAGTTTACTTTGAGTAATTTTAATTATTTGAATATATTAGTATTTAATTACTACTTGATAAAGTAGTATATTATTTATTTTCAAAATAATATTTATTTTCAAATAGCTTGAAATCAATAGTCATATATTTTCAATTACTTTATTTTGAAAATAAATAATATTTTCAATTACTTTATTTTAAATTGAACTTTAATGGTATATATATATGTCTATTGAACTTTAATGGTATTTTCAATTGAACTCTAACCCCTCAAATTGAACTTTAATGGTATTTTCAATTACTTTATTTTAAAAATTTTTATTTGAATATATATATATATATATATATATATATATATATATATATATATATATATATATATATATATATATATATATATATATATATATATATATATATATATAATATATTTGAAATCTATTTTAAAATATACATTTATCAAAGTTTTAAACTTTTAAGGAGATCCTTTGAAATTTTAAATGTAGATCAAGCATGTTTGAATGGAAATTATGGGGATTAACTAGTGCATAGTTGTGCTTTAACTCTTCACTAATTAAGATTTAAGTTAAGTTAATTTCGTTAGTTCTTGCATGCTTAGATTATACACACACCACCTAGTCTAGGTTCTCCTAGATTTAAGGATTTGAGTATGATGCTTATGTGTTTAATTCATGCTTGTTCAAGGGTTAGAGAAGATTTGATTTGAACCTATTAAACTTAGTGTCACTAAGGACAATAATTAAGGACATGTGTTTAGAGAACTTAGAATATTTCCAATAATTAGGATTCACCTCCTATTGACTCAAAACTTTGAACACTTTAACGTAGTGACATTCTCAGCCCTAGGAAAAAGTTTCACTGAATTTAGAAATCATTAAGACCCTTAATTAATTTTCCTAAGTTTAAGCCTTAATTAAGCCATTAAACCTTCCGGAAAATGTAATAAATTCATTTTAAATCCAAAAAATATGTATAACCCCTCTAACTGACCAGTTTTGAATCCTCAACCCATGAAAAATTAAACTAAAATTTTTTGACAGCAATTTAAACCTTAATCTAATTTTAATTGAAAATCACTATTTTATTAATATAATTAATTAATAATAATTAAAAATTCCAAAAATTTCCCAAACACTTGGGAATTTCTCCTTAGGTCATTCCTGACCTTTGGAGCTGATTTCAAGGAGTTGGGAACTCATTTGGAGCAAAATTACTAAAATGGCCCTCTAATTAAGTAATTTCAAAAATTCAATAAATACCTTAAACTTCAAAGCTTCATAACTAATTCCAAAAAAATTAAAATTGAACAAACTCACTTGCATTCAACTCCTAATAAGGTCTAATATTTATTAAAAATATTAAATTCCAGAAATCTGTAATATTTCAAAAAATCAACAAATCGGTCAACTCTAGGTCAAAACTAGTTCAAAACTTCAAACCTCCGTAATAAAATGTAGAAAAATCCGATTTCAACGTACTTACCTTCTAACTGATCGTAGTAAGGTCTAGTATTTTAATAAAATGCAAACATTCCAGAATTTAAGCTTAATCAAAAATTCAATTTTCGACCCCTTAATTAAATGATTAAAATATTCCAAAAATTCTTCAAAACTCAAAATCATTCTAAAACTCCAGAAAATGTTAACTTAATGCTTAAAACATTCAACAAACCTTTCAAAACACAACAACCATCCTAAAGATGAAGTTTATTGGCTGGACTACTCCAGGGTGCGGGGCTAAGTGTCCTAAGGAGGCTGGTTCCTCGAGCCTGGTGGCACAACGCCACGAATGGATTCCAAGGGGTGTTAAACCTTAAAAATAGATTAACCATTAATTATTTAACCTTTTAAAACCTATAATTCAACTACATTAATTTGGTTTATCGGCTGGACTACTCCGGGCTGCGGGGCTAAGTGTCCTAAGGAGGCTGGTTCCTCGAGCCTGGTGGCACAACGCCACGAATCGATTAATGGCAAACTTAAATTAATCAATTTTAAAAATTAGCAACCAAACATTTCTAATAAAATCCATCAACCCTTAACCCTTAATCAATCTAACTCATTTAATTATACCGGGTACCACTGGGTAACCCAGGCCTACGAGGCTATTAACTTAGCCCCAAGGAAGGTGAAATAAACTTCACGGCCTCGGTGTGAAACAAAGGTGATATCCAACAAATAATTAAATAAATCTTAAAATTAATCTTAAGCCATTAATATTTGAATTCAAACTTAAATCCCTTAAACCTTCCAACCAATCGAACTTTAGATAACTTTAACTAATAATCCTAATTAGGACACATCAAAACTACACGACCTACCCCACACACTTTAGATGGTTTGCTAGGATCACCGACTCTAGTTTTAGGATAGGCCGGTGTTTTACTTTCTGCAGTTGTGTGACGAGTTTTTGAGCTTTTACTGCATGCTGTTTGCTAGTGTAGAATTGATGTGTTTATTTACTTATTTCCTGTATTCTGTGATTGATTGTACGATAGATTTACCCCTAGGTTAGGAGCGAATTATACTTGTGCAATCTTATGCAGGTGGCCATGCTCATACAAGGAGCTAAAAATTAAAGGGGGCAGTTAATAAAAAATATATGTATACTCTTTGCACAGGTACCTGCCGCGCTTAAGACCCCCTTTAAATAAAAAGAGCATGGCCAAGTGTGGCTAAAAAAAATGCATTTCAAATTTTCATATTATAACTGCTTGGGATTGAATATACAACTGTTGATTATTAGGATAACCTTGCAGGATCGAGCCTAGATTTTCTTATTTCTCTCAATGTAAATTTAATTCAGTTAAAGTTGTATTTATTTAAAATGATTTGAGATTGGGATATAAATATCCAATTTGAATTCCAAAGAGGTGAAGACATCCCTAAAGGGGAGAGTCTTCTTCCATTTGGAATTCAAATTAGGATACTTTACAAATATCCAAAGAGGAAGGATAACACCCCGATCAAGGGGGAGTTTCTTTCCATTTGGATATCCTGAACCGACGAATCGAGATGTTCGTGAGAAGATGAAGGATTGGATAACGAGAAGGATCCCAAGTCTCAAAATCATTTGATTTACGATTAGAAATCCGGGTTGTAGTTAGTGGTGCCCGGCCACTTTAATTTATTGTAATTTTTGAGATGTAATAATGAGTGGCACTTGCCATATGGACATTCAATTTGATATATTTAATTGATTTCGCATTAGAACTCCTGCTTTTCTAGTCTTTTTACTTGCATGCCGTATTTGATTTGACCTGGAATTCGAATTTAGGCTCTTAGGGGTCTGTCAAAATTCTTCTACTTTAATTAAATAAAATTTTTAAGATAAGATAGAAACTCTAAACGGTCCTAAGAAGTAAGCTCGGATTCGCCGAGGGTTTTTCATGCATCCATATTGTACTTTCTCAACCTTGTTAGGCATCTCCCCGCCTGCGGGTTCTGGCAGACCACCTGGCCTATGAGGGTGCCGATCTGTCAAGGGGATGTTATGCAATCTCTAGGGAAAAACCTATTTTCTAAGCCAAAATTTTTAAACTGCTACATACAAATTTTGCATTCAATCGAGTCAATTAGCATGCATCGCATTAGCAACAAATTTAAAAGAGTCTAATATTTAATCGCATTACTTAGACATCGAATACCCAACATAAGTCTAAGGGGTCAATTAAGGATTTGCTCTAGATGTCGACCCCGTTCCTTTATACTTTTCTAAATAATGTCCCTACCACTCAACATTAAAAGACCGGACTCATAATTTTAAATCGTTTAGGTGGTTTAGCTGGCTCCCCAATTCAGGCCGGGGTAAGACCAGATTCGCATTGCATTAGCTAGGTTTCGGGTCACTTTTTAGTACCCAATTTAGACTTAGGTTCTGAGGCCGGCTTGGGCCATAAGACCTCAATTTTCAGAAATTGAATCCCAACTTTCTAATAAAATTGATCACTTAAACTAAACATCGCTTTCAATCAAATACAAGCCTAACAATTAGAATTAGTTGGAGTGTTTTCTGAAGTAATTCAGAATCTTAAAAACACTCCCTACTCCTCTTCCATTGACTTTGAAAATAACTGCTCAAATTTGAACCAATCCCTATTGAAAATTCTTATACTTTTTCGCCTTTGATATCGATCTTTGAAATTCTTAAATAAAATTTACACCGCTATTTTAATCGAGAGTTTTCGTAGGAAATTTCGATTTCCTACGATGTAATTAACTACGAGGGCTTGCGCTCGTAGGAGATTTAGTAACCCAGATTTAATTTTCAAAAATCAAAAAATATTTCAAAATCTCTAATTAATTATTTTTTTGGGAAAATCCAATGATCATTATCGTCATTTTTAGACGGTCAATAATGATTGATATTTTCTTTCTTCGGAGAGATATATCAGTTGTTATTGTAATTATAATTATGAAATTAATGATCTTCAATCCATATTAGCTTAGCTAAATACGAGATTAAATCTTATTTTGCTCTTTCGAGGTCAAATATGATTCCTCTTGGATTTGACTACGATAATAAGGACAACGTTAAAATTTTGTAATACGAACCAATTAGTGAATGATATCTTCACCCTTTTGAGATGATATATCATTCCTAATCCTGAGTTCTATTACAAAATCGGAATTTTAAATTTAATAATCCCAAAGATAATTAAATATTTTTCAAAATTATATATACTTAAATTTCCAATATTTTTAATCAAAACAGTAAGCAATAAAAAAAATTTATGTAAATGAAAGGGGAGGACAATCCATTGAGCATTTTATCAGATTATGGGCATGTATTTCATCCCCTATGTTTGGATCAATGGCTGCAACAACATCCAACTTGTTCAATTTGTCGGTCGCCAACAATACGTGGATGAGATTGGCTTATAAATGGTATTTGATATTTTTATAAGAGAAGCTATTTCTTACAATAAATTTACATTAAAAAAATGATGCTTTGCCCTATTTCATGGAATGAACATAAAGGTGGCTTAAGGCTACCTTCTCTTGATATGCTAAATATAATATACAAAATGGATTTTAGATTCCTTATTTGGTGTTTAAACTCTCGTGGCTCTATGAAAACAACATGCTATTGATGCTTCCTTCATCTGGAAGTCACTTCATAGCTTTGCTTCTAGAATCCGCAAGTGGTTGACTTGTACCATTAAACCTAACTACAACTTTTGCTTCCTCTAAGATTGTAGGCTTAATGGCTCATTGGCTCTTCAATCATTTGAAATTTTTAGCAATTTGAAGCTATTGGAGTTTAATCTTCTATATGATTAAAAATAAAGCAATTGTTGTTTAATTTTCAAGCGGAATCATCCAAGCATCACTGACGATCGACACATAAGACAAGTTGGATGTTGTTGCGGCCATTGATCCAAACATAGGGGATGAAATACATGGCCATAATCAGATAAAATGCTCAATGAATTGTCCTCCCCTTTCATTTACATAAATTTTTTTTATTGCTTACAAAAGCTTTTTGATTCCCTTGACCATATTGGAAAAATAACAATCAAATGAGATATAATGCAAAGGAGTCCATATAACTATGTTGTAAGCATAAAATATTATTTCTTGTGAATAATTTCAATAACTCTGTATTTGGTTAAAGGAATTCAAAACTTATGACTGTTTTTAAAAATAAAATAATATATTCGATATACTTTACAGTAATTTGGTTGCTTGTAAAAGATGTTTATGAGCTTAATTTTTATATATTTAATAGCGGCAAGATTGATGCATGATATTTTGTGTTATTTTGAGTACTGAAAAAATAAAATTATTGGCAATGCTAATATAATTCAAAATTGGGGGGCCAAAAAATTCAAGGACATGAAACCGTCAATCGAAGAGTTTAAAACTAGTGGAGAATCTCTACACAAAAAAAAAAGGCAAGCTACTAAAAATTTTGCAATCTACTCCATCAATTTCTACCACCGAAATGATTCCTATTTCTTGGAGTGTTAAAAATTATAAAATGCTGCACTTATAATTGATGGAATTTGTGCTAATACACATGTCTATATAAAGGCAAGAGAATACAATAATAATGGAAATACAATAAAATAGAATATCCTCAATAATGAGGATATATATATATATCCTCATTATTGAGGATATTATATTTTATTGTATTTCCATTATATATATCCTCATTATTGAGGATATTCTATTTTATTGATGGAATTTGTGCTAATACACATGTCTATATAAAGACAAGAGAATGTATTTTTTTCTATTGCATCTTATTAAGAATCAAATTCTCATTTAAATCTATTAAAATATATCATTTCTATTTTTTCTAACCAAGTATGTTTAGGTCTACCACTACATTTCTTAACAAAACTCAAATCTAATGCATCATCTACTCTAATAAAATTTTATCATATTCTAAAACATATTTTCTATTTTCAAGCATTCAAATAGGTCCCCTTAGATTATATACTTTCAATAAAATCTTATCATATCCCATACTTAGGCTTCGTTTGGAATAGTTTTGACCATTGTTTTTTTCTTGCTTCCAAAAAAATTTTGTACCAAAAGGTTAGTATAGAAAGCAGTGAAAAATTTGTCAATGTTAATGTTTATTATATATAAAGTTATTACTAAATAGAAAGAAGTGAGAAAACTTAATTTATATGTTATATGATATATAGTGAGATTTCTTATGGTAACAGATCTATTAAACTGCTTGATTTAAAAAGTGCTTTTGAAAAATTTAATTTCTTTAGGAAATATTAATTTATGAAATTATAGCTCTGAAATCAAATACGTCATTATGTATAGCATATCGCCTCAGGAGGCGAATATAACATTCCCTAATGAGTTCAAATTTAAGAACTTTGAATTTTATCCTGATAATTGTAGTCAAAATCAAGGAAAAATTACATATGACTCCGAAGGGTCAAGATTAAATTTGATTTAGTGTTTGACTATAATGATCCAGATTTGAGATCACTTATTTCATAATAAAAGTAATGATAATAAAGCAATATATCTTCCCGAGGAAAGGGGAAACTATCTATTATCGATTATTTTAATATGACGATAACGATCGACATTTTTTGTATAATCCAAAGATAATTAATTGAAATTTTGAAAATATTGATTTTAAAAATCTGGTCTAGGTTTCTAAATCTCCAATGAGTGCAAGCTCTCATAGTTACTTATATCATAGGAAACTAGAGTTTTCTATGAATACTCTCAATTAAAATTGCAGTATGAATTTTATTTAGATTTTCAAAGGTTGATGTCAAAGGAGGTAAAGGTTGGAATTTTCAAATGGGATTAGATCAAAGTTGGACACTTATTTTTGGAGTAAAAGAAGGAAGGGAAGGGAGTGTTTTAAGATTTTGAAATAATTTAGAAACACTCCAACATATCCTAATTGTTAGGCTCGAATTTGATTGAAAGAGATTTAAGTTTGTGTGGTCGAATTTATTAGAAAGTTGGGATTAGATTCTAAGAGGTTGAGGGCTTATAGTATGAGTCTGCCTCAAAACCTAAATCTAAATTGGGTATTAAAATTTAGTAACCCAAACCTAGCTATGCAATACAGTTCTGAACTTACCCCGACCTAGATTTAGGAGCCAGCTAAATCACCTAAGCGCTTTAAAACCATGAGTTTGAACCTATATGTAATAGTGGTAGGGACATTAATTATATTAATTTAAGCAGTTGGGGTCTGACATTTAGAGCATATCATATTTGACCCCTTAACATATGTTGGGCTGCAAAAGAATCGAGCCGAACCGAGTATGTGAGTGTTCATGTTTGTGTTCATTTAATATCAGGTTGTTCAAGTTTGGTTCATGTTTGTTCAAGCTTTATTGTTTGTGTTCATGTTTGGTTCATTTAAAATAATGAATGTTCATGTTCAGTTCATGTTCAGTTCATGTTCAGTTCATGTTCGTTCGTTTAGTGCTTATCGAGCTTTAAATAAAAAAATATGAACGAGCTATAAACGAGCTCTACTTTTAGATGTTCATTACTTAACAAACGAGCTTTATTGAGTTTCCTGACAAACGATTATATCGAGCATGTTCGCAAACATATCTAACAAATTTTTTTAACTATCAAACAAACATGTTCATGAACATATCTATAAAAAAATACATTCATAATAAAAGTAATTGTCTATGTAACAAAGGCAATGATTTATAAGAAAATCTCTTCTTCTCAAAATTTTCCTAATAGCAGCATTAATTAAGGCAATGATTTATAAATAAATAACCATATAAAGCTACAATTACATAGACAACAAGTTAAGTAACATTTGATACCTGTATCAATCCCTAATCCAGTAACAACTAGTGGCCATAAAAGGATTGCTCTTGCTTCTGGAGTTGTTTTTTTTTTTTCGTGCTTTCTTAGTAAAAGGATTTTCTTGTTGGACATGTTCTGTTACAACCGTTGGACTTGAAGATGACCCAACACTAATTTGGACATCATGAACTGTCAATCCTAACTACTTTGGTGAATTTTCAGACATACCTTTAAAAGAAAAGTCAACGATTATATTAAACATGAATCATATTTGCTATTGCATATATTCAAGTTCAAAATCAAATATGAATCGAGCTTCTTATCGAGCTTAATGTCGAGCTTGTTCACGAACTTCAAATGATATTGTTCACGAATATAAATGAGCCGAACGCATTAGTGTTCAAGCTTGTTTATTTAAGAATCAAGTATTTAAAATTATTGTTCAATTTTGTTTGTTTAGTTAATTAAATGATCACGAACGAGCTTTAAATGAACTGAAGCTCGTCGAACGTTTGGTTCGCTAGCAGCCCTAAACATATGTTGGGTGTTTGATGCTAAAATAAATGCAAATAAATTTTAGGCTCGTTTAGATTTATTTTTAATGCAATGCCTGCATATCGACTTGATTAAATGCTTAAATTTGAAATGAAGAAGTTTTAGGATCAAGCTTAAAAAATAAAATTTCCCTACAAGAATGGACATATTTCCCTTAACAGATCTGCACCCTCATAGGCCAGATAGTCTGTCAAAACCCATATGAGGGAGGTGCCTAACAAAAGTTAAGAAAAGTGCAACAAGTATGCATGCAAACTCCTAGTGATCCTGGGCTTACTTCTTAAATTCATTAGAGTTGTTATGCTATCTTAAAATTTTTTATTTTATTTAAGGAGAAAATAGTTTATTCATAGTCTCACTAGCCTTCGATCGTGTTCAAAAAAAAAATTAACATGCAAGAATCACCAAAAAACTACTAAAAGTAGGTAATCCTATATCGCAATCAACATTAAACAATCAATATTTATAAACAAATCAATTAAAATTTAATGTTCAGAGGCAAATAAATTTTAATATTACATTCCAAAATTATAGAAAAATAAAGTGGTCGGGTACAACTGACAACAAGCCCAAATTTCTAATCCTAAGAAATGAGTGACTTTGAGAATTGATATTCTTCTCGTTCTTCACTTCTTCTTTCTACGACTCCTTTGATCATCAGGTTCAGATATCTAAATGAAAAGAAACTCCCCCTCGGAAGGAGTGTTATATTTTCTCTTTGAATATTTCAAAATCATTCAAATTTGGATCTCCAAATGGAGAGGGACTCTCCCCTAAGGGATGTCCCTTCCTCTTTGAATTTCGAATTGAATGTTTAAATCTCACTTGAAATTGTCACTTTGACATTTACAACTCAATGCTCAAATTAAATTACATCAAAGAAATTGAAAAATCTAGACTCAACACCTATAGGGTTATCCTAATAATTTAATATTTAAATAAATATCCCAAGCAATTAATATTTAAAATTTAAAATGCTCAAATCACAGACATGCTTGACCATGCTTTTTTAACATTAAAGGGGGACTTACGCATTCTGAAGCACCTATAGAAAATATCATTAATTTAAAGCTTAATTTAATGTCCCCTTTAATTTTTATGTCATGTATGAACATGACCACCTATATAAGATTGAATTAGTATAAATCTTTCATATCCTAAGGGTAATCTATTGCACAATCAATCACATCACAGAGTGTAGGAAGTAAGTAAACAATCAAGCAATCTAAGTTAGCAAATATGATGTAGTGAAAACTCAAAAAATTGACACATAGCAGAAAAGTAAACACCGTCCTAGCTTAAGACTAGAGTTGGTTGTTCTAGCAAGTCATCTAAAGTGTGTAGGGTAGGCTGTATGATTTGGATATGCCATATATATGATAATTAATTAAAGTTGTTTGATGTTCTAGTCGGTTGAAAGGCTTAAGAAATTTAAGTTTGAGTTTAGATATTAATGGCTTAAAACTGATTTTAAAGTATATTTTATAGGATTATTGATTACCACCTTTGTTTATCGTTGAGACTGTGAAGTTTATTACACATTCTTAGGGCTAATTCAATAGTCTTGTAGGCTTGGGTTACCTAGTGGTAATCGGTACGTTTAGGTGAATTAGATCGATTAAGACTTAAGTTAATATTTTCTTGATCTTTAAATGATTTTTGAATTTTAGAAAATTTTTTGGATTATTTTTATCATTTAATTAATGAGTCAAAAGTTGACTTTTTGATTAAGGTTAAATTCTAGAAAGTTAAAATTTTTATAAAATATTTGACCCTAAGATGATTTAGATTTTTCTACATTTAGTTATGAAGGTTTGAAGTTTTGACTTAAGTTTGATCGGATTGTTGATTTTAAAATTTTAATGATTTTTAAAGGTTTGATATTTTTGATAAATATTAGATTTTATTTTGAGTTGAATGCCTTTGAGTTTGATTAATTTAGATTTTTTTTAATTAGTTATGATCTTTCAAAGTTTGAGAATTAATTTAATTTTTAAATTGTTTTAATTAAAGACCTTATTTATGATTTGAATCCAAATGAACTCCAAACTTCTTGAAATCACATCCAAAGATCAGAAATGATCTAAGGAGGGATTATCAAGTGTTTAAGATTTTTTTGGAATATTCAAAGTTTTTTAATTAATTAAATTATTTAAATATTGAATTTCAATTAAAATTAAATTAAACTTAAATCTGTTTCAAAATATAATTCACGTCATTTTATTATATTAGTTAGTTTGATGGTGTTAGTACTAAGAGTACAGTACATCCCCTGTAGATCTAGGATCAAAGGCTAGCGTTATAAGTATATTACTATATGGCTTATCGTTGGGTGACCTCTCCATTCTTGGGAGGCTATAAATCACATTTATATATATGGGTGGATCCCCATATAGCCTAGGGTGGGCAAATGCCCACCCTAAAATAAAATGTATTTTTGAAGGTTAATTTGGAATTTGACCCCCCTAAAAAGTTATTTGCCCATCATTTAGGGAGAGCAAGAAGCATTGGATGAAAAAAACTACAAAAAGGTAATGTACTTACTTTCTAGTTTGTATAAAGTATGAGTGAAATTTTATCCAATGGGAAAAGAAATGTCTTATGATTTATAAGTTGGATTTAAAAGGAATTCTAAGAAATAAGAGAAAAAAATTTATAATTTGTATACAAATAAATCTTTATTTTTGTTGGCTATTTTTTTTATTGCATTGCGTTAAAATAAATTTTATTTATTTTTGATTTGTGCATGAGTGATTCTTAAATCCATTAAATATTATTCATACATTATGGTTTAATTATCTCTTTTTTTGCTTAAGTTAGATAACATTAAGCTTATTTATTATTCTTTTTCTTTAAGTTAGGGTCTAGCTTCAGCATAACTTATATGATTATGCTCCAACTTATATTATTACTAAAATCAATATTAAATTGGAAGATAAATGATAAAATTTTCTCTTATAAATTTGATAGCATTATATTGGTTAAATTATTTAAAAAAATATTTTATTATTATTACTATTTTATGTTATTATTTTATTATTATTATTATTATATTTTATTTTTATTATTTATTATTGTAGTTGTTGTTTAATTAATTAAAATTTTGTCAACTCTGAAAAAAGAAGTTGGATCCGCCCATGCTTATATATATATATATATATATATATATATATATATATCACACTAATAAAGTTCCATCTATCTTTCTATTCTACATGCTTTATGTGTGATGTCTCCTTTCTAGATTCATTTCTAGGGGTGTCAATAATTGACATGATAGGAAAACCCGACCCAAACCCTACTCGCAAATTTCGACTTTGACCAGACTCGATTTTAAAATGGGTCGGGTTCGGGTTCACGAATTCGACCCGTCCTAAAAACCCGTTTAAAATGCTTTGCCCGCATCTGCCCAGGCTGCCCGCATCCGGCCCGCCTAGCTGCCCGCGCGATAACCCCAGCAGCGCGCCGCCCACTTGTCGGCCGAGGCCGCCCACGCTCCAGCTAAGACCTCCGGCGCTCCTCTCGAGGCGACCAACGCGCTCGCTGAGACCACCCGCGCGAGCTCTTGCCTGCCCAGGCTCGCATCCGCGTCCCACGCGCGCACCGCATCCAGCCTGCGCGCACTCGTATCTAGCCCGTGCACACCCTCGTGCTCTTCCTGCGTCGGATCGGGTCAACCCGGCAACCTGCCAGGTTGGGTCTGGGTTCGAATTTCTGACCCGTTTACCTAACCGGGTCGGGTTAGGGTCGACCCGTTTGAACTCAAGTCAGTTCCAGGTTTGACCCAAACCCGACCCGTGACCTGATTTTGAAACCCCTATTCATTTCTCTCAGACAAATCAGATGAAAACATGATCTTTGTGTGTGTTGAATAGCCCATTGAGTCTATCTCCTTTAAATCAAAAGAACCTAAGAATCCCACTATGCATTGAATTGAGAAGATAATAAATATTTGATTAATTAATCCTATATTACATTCATTCAAAATAATTCTTATAGTTATAAAATCACCATGATATATAAAATATTTGATTGTAGTTTTGTCTTAATTTTAGTTTCTTAATAAATTTGGCACTATTTAATCAGAAAGATTGTTGTTGTCTCTTTCTACCAATAAAATTTATTTTTATAGCAATATTAGTTGAGATTTAAATCAATACTCAATGCCATTAGGAAATTTTTCTTTAATTTGAAGCTTTTAGGTGATTTTTCGATCACAGTTCTTAACCCCAGGAATGTTTTAATTAAACTCATGAACGACTTTGATTATTGTTAGATTTTCTCCCACATATCTTATTTTGTGCATAACTTCTACATGAAAGTGGTGAAATGGTCCCCTAATTTGGATGTTGAGGTGGACTCTCCAGTTGTCCGCATATGGGTTTCCTTCCCTCACCTTAGGCCTCATCTTTTTTCCTGTAGGGTTCTTTTCGGTTTGGGTTCTATCTTTGGTCGCACTCTCAAGTCAGACAGTGCTACAGCTTCGGGTTCCCGTCCCTCGATTGCTCGTATCCTTGTTGAATTAGATGTTACAAAAAATTACCAGGATAAAATTTGGATAGGTTCTATGGAATCGGGATATGTTCAAATGGTTATTTTTGATGATCTACCTCATTTCTGTAAGCACTGTAATTCTTTAGGGCATTTAAAGGATGTTTGTCCTGTTTTGCATCCTACTTTTAATATTTCCAAACCTTTGGTTGGCCCGTACGCAGTATCTGGAGAGAATGTGAAGGATGTTGGCTCTAATGATGTTCTTAACCCGTCCAATATTTTTGTCCGACAGTCTGAGAATACTGGAATGGGTGGTGTGGTCGGTATCCCTATGGTGGCTGATATTGTTTTATCCCCTGATGCCTTACCTTTTGTTTCACCAGTTACTGATTTAGGCTCCCCGAGTCTTTTCTTGTGTGCTTCTTTACCTGTTATGTCAAACATTGGGTTAAGTCATGTTGTTGAGGCTATTGTAGGTGTGCAATCTGTAAATCTTTGTGAGGATGGTGCTTTACCTTCTTTAATGTGTAATAATGTTGTAGGGAATTCTAGCTGTGCTTTTAATGCTAATTCCGTGGTTTCGGAGGGCTCTGCCCAGGCTGTTTTGGGTGGTTCTTTGTAGAATCCTGAGGTTTTGGGTGTCTAGGTTAGGTCTGGCACTGAATGTGGTACTTTGGGTGGGGTTGGGCCTTTTAACCCTTCCTTTTCAACTCTGGTGAATGACAATTTAGTTAAGAGCTCGCTTGTGGATGTGCCAATCAATTTTATTGAGCCTCAAGCCTTGGTTTACTGCTTCTATATGGTGCCAATTTTTTTGGTGCTCTCCTATTTTTATTTTATATTGGTCGGGCAATGATGTGTTCTGGGCTCGTTTCTCCATTAGCTTGGTCCCTGACAACCTTTGGAGGTGATCGTTTGCTTGGTTGGGTTAGCTGCTTCGGTTTGTATCTTCACCAAATTGGAAGGTCGGTGCTGTGCTTTTGGGAAGCTGGTAGTCTCGACCAAATGTTGAGCCCTCGATTTTTGGAATTCCAATGTATTTTCTTTTGCTTTTTGGGGGGTTATATTTCTGGGATTTTGTACTCTTTGTTTTTATTAATATAATGTTCTCTTGTTAAAATAATAATAATAATAATAATAATAATAATAAACAATTGAAAGAGACGGCGACCATCTATTTTATTAAAGAGTACCAAATTTGTAGTTCATGTCTTTATGAAACTCAATTTTTTTCAACTTTTAGGTTGTTCATAGTTTTAAAGATTTATTTGTAAATCGAGTGTTTACAAAATTTAATTTCGAAGACAAAATAGTAAGCTAATCTTTACTGATTTGCATAAAGAAACAAGTTCAAATAGCCTTCAAAGAAAATGAAATAATAAGAAAACAAAGAATTTAGGTGATTTGAGTTCTTATGAACTCTACATCCACGAAATAACCTTGTTTATCATTCTTTATTCAAATATGTCTAGAGAAAATATGATACAAGATTTGTATATACAGAAATTGCTTCAGACTTTTCTAACAGCCGCTTACAATTGGCTGAACCAAATAATAGCTTACTTATAATAGTAAAATACCCAACTACAGAGATCTTATAACAGCTCTTTAACAGTACGTAGCCACAAAAAATATGTTAATAGCACCAATTAACTCCACAAACAAGATCTAAATAGATCTTCATAAACAGAAACATCATGTAACTAAAACAAAAAAAAATAGATATTGGGTAAACTAGGGAACGAAATATTAGGCAATGTAAATAAGCTGTGGTGGCCATTTTCCTGTATTTACCATTGTACCCGTATGAGCCTATATAAACAGACCCTGTAACACCTGAACAATTAATCTACTTTTACTATTTTCTATTCTTGTCTTCTTCTCTCTCTCTCTAATTCTCTCATGGTATCTTGAGCCAAAATGGGGGACCAAAATTCAGCCACTTCTCTCCCTCCCTCCTCCACCATTGCCGGCACCTCCACCGAGCTCCCTATACCGACTTCACTAAAATTTCTCATCTCCAATGTAAAGAATCTGATCCCTAATCCCCTCACCATCGACAACTACGCGATATGGCACATACAGATCATCCAACACTTCACCGCCAATGGCTATGCCGGACATCTCACTGGTAAATCTCCTCCACCTTCCACCGAAAACAATCAAGATCATCACTGCTGGCTTCTTGTAGACAGAAACTTGATTTCAGCCTTATTCTCCACCATTTCACCTCCTATTCTTCCCTATGTAATCAATTCCTCTACTGCCCACGATGTTTGGACAATTCTTGAATGCCGATTGCAACCAATGAGCCATTCTCGAGTAATACAACTCAAGAATGAACTCCATCACATCCAAATGAAAGATCTAAGTATGCAACAATATCTTTCTCAAGTCAAGAACATCGTCGAACACATTGCCGCATCCGGCTCGCACGTCGATCCAGAAGACGACATTCTCTACATTTTAAACGGGCTACATTCGTCCCATAATTCGTTCAAGACCACCGTTCGCATGTCCTCTCTTCCGGTAGATCTTGACAACTTGTACTCTTTCCTCTATAGTGAGGAGATCCATGTCCAACAAGAACTGCTCAAGGAATCTGCCCACAGCTCGTCGGCAATGGTTCTTCAAGCCAACGTGCCGAACGCAAATCGTTGGCGTTCTCAAAAGCGGTCAGCCAAGAAACCCAACAATGGCACCCACCAATTCACTGCAACACCAACGCCTTAGGCTCCGCCTGCCCCTTCCACGAACCGGCCCACTTGCCAAATCTGCAGGAAACTTGGGCATATCACAATTAATTGCTGGCATCGCTGTAATCCCAAGTATGCTCCTACAGCACCTAATGGCAACGCGCCATGATGGCTCAACCCACGGCCTATCCGTCTCAAGATTGGATAGTTGACTCCGGAGCCTCATCTCACCTCACTCCGGATTCCTCCAACATCTAGTTTCCTCTCTCCTATTAGGGAAATGACATTGTCTCCATTGCCAACAGAACAACTCTACCCTTTCACAATTTCAGGCAGGGGCTGCTCTCGTTACCGGACACGACTCGTAAGCTTCGCCTGTGTAATCTCTTATATGTCCCCTCTCTTACTCACAATTTATTATCTGTTTCAAAATTAACTTCCAATAATTCTATTTCGATAACATTTGATGCTAATGGATTTGTAATTAAGGACCTTTTATCCTGTTGTTTGAAATGAACAGACAGGAAGCTGGTTTGACATACTTGGTAGAGAGGGCCTGACACAGCACCTGGCAGGAACTCCTCGCCACCCTTTCCCCTGAGTGTCTTATTCCGATTAGGCAGACACCAGGTCTCGTGATTCCTTTGTTTGCTGGCCCGATTTGGTCAGGCAGATACTGATTCACCCCAATCCACTGCTATGAGATGAGCAGGAGGATATGGGATCCTTTCACCTTCCATTCTATTGATTCGATATTGTCAGATAGATAGTTGGTATGCTTTTACTATCTTACTTTTGGTTCTTCTCTTGGCTCTGTCCCGCTACAGGGTAAGGCTAAAGGAGAACCTCTCTACCTTTTTTCACCATTTTAGGAAGTTTTTACTTTTGATCCTCTCTTTGGCTCTGCCCTCACTATAGGGCGAGGCTAAGGGAGAATTTTTTTACCTTTTCCACCCTGGTGGTAACCTTTACTTTTGATTCTCCTTTCTTCTCTGCCGTCGCTATAGGTCAAGGCTATGGGAGAATCCCCTTACCTTGTTTTCACCTCTTTAGGTGACCTGTACCGTTAGTTCTATCTTTGGCTCTACCCTTGTCGAAGGGTGAGGCCAGGAGAAGAACCTATTACTTGTTCACCATTTTGGTGTACTTTACTTATGCACTGTTGTTTCTCACTCTCCCCTAGGCTCTGCCCACGTTGTTGTATAAGGCCAGGGGATGAGTCTCTTACCTTTTCTTCTACCTTTTTGGCACTCTTTTACTCGTACCCTTTACTCTACTTTATGTGGCTTAGTTGGTCAACACCAACACGAGCGGTTCACTAGTTGTTCGCCACTCCTGTTGGGGGTCCGTTTGTTGACCTTGATTTTGCCCAGATCCGGGCCCAGCGTAAACCTAGGTTGACCTATTAGGCCTTTTGAGCCCAAATCTATTTTAAATCGATTCGAATCTTGGCACGGCCCAATACCTCCTCCCCCTTGACCCCCTTGATTGGTTTGACCAAGTCAAACGTGGACATGGTCAACCATGGATTTAAATAGGTCATAAACACCTATTTAGGAGGAATTAAGGCCTAATTAATGCAATTAAAGCCTCCCTTTTGAATTTCAAATGAAACCCACGGACAAATCCTGCTATTTTCCCTCCCAATTAGATCTAGATTCGATCGTGGCCATTGGTTTGAATTCTAGAGCTTTAAATATCAAAAGCATAAGTTATTTTTGGACTTTTTTTGCTCTTTCTCTCGATCCAAGCCCCCAAACCCTCTGAGATTTTGTGTGAGCACTCTTGGAGAGTTTCCCCATCTTCCCTGATAAGATCCCGGCGTCCTAGGCTCACCGACGGCGAGAACTTCGATGAAATGGAAGCCAAGAAGCTTTCGGGGCTTCTATCACTTGATCCAAGGAAATCAGGGTTCGACGTCAACTAGAGATACTCCTGCAGTGTCAACGAATCCAACAAACCCAAGAACGCAAAAATCCGACAGATAGATCTCTTAAAAACTCTTAGAATAGATCACATAGCTTTTGGTTAAATAGCTCTTTTGAAAAGCTGATTATTTTCCAAACGGATTTTCCCCCATGATTTCTGTTCATGTATAGAACTTGTGTGTAAAATTTCACGAAGTTTCGATTCGTATCGAGTGAGAACGAAGCGCAATAGTGCTCTAGGGCTTGGTCCGGCCATGTGCATGCATGGGATGGATCATAGACCGTCGGATTCGAGATCCACGGTCCAGATTTTGTTGTACGCCATGCTGGTTTGATCTGCCGCTCATTGGGTTGCTACATTGAGTCATCTGACTCGATCAGAGACGTCCGTTTTGAATGGCGCGGGATCGGATGGCTGTAGCGGCTCGGTGACGTGGATGAGTGGCCTTGACCTTGATTGCGGCATGATTGCCTCAATCATTTGTTGGCGACGCAATCATTGCGCCGCCGCCAATGATTCGCCACAGGAGGCGGAGCCAATCCCGTTGCACCATGTGGCGCCGCCGTTATTTAATATTATCTTAAATTATTTTTTAAATGTGTTTTAAGCTAGTTTCATTTAAAAAATCACAAAAAATTCATTTTTTGTCTTATTTTCGTGTGTAATATGTCGAACCGCTCATATTTTCATTCTCAACATTCTAAAATTATTTTAAAACAAAAATAGCATGAATATTTGTAGATATTGGAAAAACAACAAAAATCCCCTTTTATTATTATTACTTAAATTGGTATTTTAGTAATAATTATTATTATATTAGTATTTTTATTATAGCTATTTATAATAATATATATATATATATATATATATATATATATATATATATATATATATATATATATATATATATATATATATATATATATATATATATATATATATATATATATATATATATATATATATATATATATATATATATATATATATATATATATATATATATATATTCTATAATTGTTTATTGCTGTTTTAGTTTTGTTGTGTTATTATTATTTTTATTATTATTATTATTATTATTAGATTAATGTTAATCTTAACTTATTTGGAAAATTAGTTTTAAATTAGTGTTAATATTAATTTATTTTTGAAATTAGCCTTTATTATTATGATTATTATTATTGCATTAGATAAATATTAAATTTCAGATATTATAAACTTTATTTTTATCCTTATTTTATCATTATTTATTACTTTTAAATTATTTTAAATTTATTTTAATGAACCATACTTGCAAAAATCATAACTTTTTCGTTTTCGACGCACAATACCTTGTTTTGATTGTATTTGAATTATGCACATTTTAAACTATTTTGACTCAAAAAGTTTAGGTATATCTGTAATTATTAGTGATAACAGCAAGTGCAGTTCTTTTAATACTATTGTTATTTCATTATTTTTGCTATTAAATTATAATTAATATTATGTTAATCAAAAGTATTCTTGTCATAATCATTTTAAACCTTTTATGTTACTGTTTTAGTATTGTTTTGTTATTATTATTATTATTATTATTATTATTATTATTATTATTATTATTATTATTATTATTATTATTATTATTATTATTATTTTTTTAGAAGGTTCAATTTTTAGACGTGAACTTATTTTATCTCAATAATTTAGATTGATCAGAGTTGCTCGGCCCTTAGATTTATGAGCATGTAGAGTTTTAGAAGGTTTGGTCTTTAAACTTGTTGAACCCATGTTTTGATTTCACTTTCAACCTTTTAGGCCAATGAATGTAGCTCAACCCTTAGATTTATGAGCTTGAAAAGTTACATTTGACTGCCATAGGTGGATTATACATTTTTATATATAATATTGCTTCCCCTTATCTGGCAAATATATATTATAAAAATTGTCTCTTATCTTACATGATTATATGGCAAATGCCTCATTCCTTACATGGTAATACAAAATAATTCCAATTTAAAAGAGTATATGGAAAAATGCCTCCTACCTTGTAAGGGTATTTAGAGATTGCCTCCTACCTTGCATGAATATATAGAGTTTGACTAATGCCTTGCAGGAGTATATGAAATTGTCTTCTGCCTTACAGAAATATAAATTGCCTCATTTCTTGTAGAAGTAGATGAAAATTATCTTGTGCATTGCAGGAGTATATTAAAATTATCTCTTGCCTACAGTATAGAGATTGCCTCCTACTTAGTAGGAATATATAGTTTGACTCATGCCTTACAGGATTATGTTAAATTATCTTCTGCCTTGCAAAAACATAAATTGGCTCCTATCTTGTTAGGAGTAGATGAAAATTACCTCGTGCATTACCGGAGTATATACAAATTATATTCTACCTTACAAAATTAGTTATGCTATTATTCACATTGTGAATTGTCATAACAATAAAAAGATGTAATTTAAACAAAATTAGTTCTGCTATTATTTTAAATAATTTAAAATAATTATAATAAAGTTAATAGTCATATTCTTATATTTTATGAGAGAAATATAGAATTCCTTAAAAATTGCAACATTTCTTATTCCCAATGAGTTGAGTTTGCTAAACAAGGTTATGGGGATTTACGCAAATATTTTGGTGAAGATTTACTACTAATATATATATACTTGGGTTGATATGAAGAAAAAACTTAAAGAATAGTATTAATCATGATGCATTTATTATAGAGATTAATTTCATGATTAATTTATGAATTAAATTTTCATAGTCATGCAAGTTCTATCTTACTCCATTTAGCTTTGCAAGTTACAAGTTTTATCCATGTACTCTTTCCTTTTTTATTTTATAGACACGACTCCATCTATTTATCCTTGAATTATCATTTGAAGCATGTTATTATAGTTAGGCAGGGAATTTTAAACAATTTACAATGATACCTTTAGCATTCACTAGTTTATAATGTTTAATTTACCCTTGCAAACTTCACTTAGAATGTTTTCAAATAATGAAGGGATTGTTATGTTGCTTGTTTTTTTTTTTTTTTTAATTGTTATGTTGCTTGTGAGACTGCAAGTTATTGCAAATTAAAGGATTCCTGGAAAGATAAATTAAGTAATTTATGTTGCAATAACAACAACATCAAGCCTTTATATCACTAGTGGGGTCAGTTACATGAATATTTTTTCTCCACTGTCCTGTTAAGAGTCAAATTATCATTTAGGTCTAATAAAAAATGTCATTTCTAATATTTTCTAATCAAGTCTTTTTAGATCTACCTTTACCTTACTTAACATAGGCTAAATTTTAATCATCTACTCTCATAATTGGGTCATCAGAAGGCCGCCTGATGGGGACATCAGCTCGTGAAAGGTTTATCAGAGGTGTGGCCGTCGATTTACGGCCACAATCGAGTCCTTATATTTCAGAGTATTTATGTTATTTTTCTATTCATGTATTTTTTCTATTTTTTGTATCATGTATTTGTTTTTATTATGTTTCCAATTGTACCCTTTTTGTGGACATTGTCGTTTGTAAGCCTAAAGGGCAAGATTGTCTTTTATTTTTCTTGAGTCCTTGTACTTGACTATTTATAGCCTTTTCTCTCATCGTATGAGATTAATGAATGATTGCTTATGAATATTTCTTCTTGGTTGAGTTTGAGAGAGAGCTTGAGAGTTCTATGTTAGAATAGTTGTTATTTGAATGATTTATATTTGTGCAACTTATGTAGTTTTGATGATTCCAAACATTATTGTTCAAATGAATAGTTATCTCCTAACACTTTTAGAAGATTTGCTTTTTCTCTTGTGTGTACTAACATTTCAGGAAAATCAGACTCCAGACTACGATAACTTCAAATCAAATTCAACATGAGATATTTTGTTTATTTGAAGTTTGCAGTTTCTTTGAATTAATTTTGAAAGGAAGTGATTGTAATTGAGTGAATAAAAAAACTTACACACACACATAAGGAGATCATACAATTTTATACTGATCGTACAGGACGATATTTATCGTACTGGACGATCTGTCAGTTATCTCCTATAGAGCACTTGGAACGAATAGGAACTTGCTCGAAAAAATTTTTCTAAGTCCTATTCGTCCAGGAATATTTTTATTATCGTCCCGGACGATTGGTTCTCTGTAAAATTTTCGTCCAAAAGAGTTTTATTATCGTACGCGGCGACCAGTGCTCTGGAAAAATTTCGTACAGACGAAATTAAATATCGTACCGGACGATCAGGTCTCTGGAAAATTTTCGTCCAGACGAAAACAAATTATCGTCCGTGGCGATTGGTCCTCTGGAAAATTTTCGTCCAGACGAAATAAATAATCGTCCAGGACGATCGGCTCTCTGGAAAATTTTCGTCCAGACGAACATATTTTCGTCCAAACAATAAACTGACTTAGAACAGTTTTCAGCAGTTTCTAGAACCGACCTTGTAATAACCGTTCGTACTGGACGAACCTAGTTCGTACAGGACAATCATCTGTACGAAGTCATTTCGTACACATATACAAATTGGGTCGTTTCAGATCGTTTAAGTAAAATCGTCCAGGACGATCCAGGATCATACCGGACGATCCACTGCGTACAGAATTGGAAACTTGCAGTTTTTGGGCGGTTTTTCTTGTCTTTTGTATAAATAGTCCAAATTTGACTGCCACCCAATCTTTTTGTCATTTGATCTTCGTGCCTCTTGAGAGAATAGCCAAGGAGAGAGTGGAAGAGAGCATTCAAAGGAGGATTCCTACCACTGGAGCGAGAAGGCTTCACTTGGATTACTAAAGTAAGAATCTCTACTTGTGAAATTGGATTTCTTCACTCTTTTCCTTCTTCCTTCTAGATTCTTGTGAGAAGATCAGTCAAGGAGATCCGGTTCTCTGCCGACACTTGGAGAGTGTGAACAGACGAAGGGTTCTCTGCCCACACTAGGAGAGTGTAAAAGGACGAAGGTTCTCTGCCTACACTTGGAGAGTGTAAACAGCCGTAGGGTTCTCTACCCACACTAGGAGAGTGTAAAAGGACGACGGTTCTCTGCCAGCACTATGGATTGTGTAAAAGGACGACGACTCTCTGCCGCACCGGGTAGTGGTGAAAAGAGTGTGTTGTAAAGGCTTCTCCGCCTTGCTGTGGGTGCTAAAGGAGAGTCACTTTGTGGTATTAGTGCAATACTCAGAGGGTGCCTCTGGGGAGTGGATGTAGGTCTGGTTATAGACCGAACCACTATAAATCTGGTGTCATTTACTTTATTGCTTTTACGTTTCCGCACTTTAAATTTCAGTTTTAACAACTCTGTGGTTGAAAAACATTTTTCTACAAATTTTAAAAGAAAATTTTATTTCGGTTCAACTTTATCATTAAGAGGGTTTAAAATTTTTAAAACTACCAATTCACCCCCCTCTTGGTAGTCGTGGGACATTTACTTAGGCTTAACAACCTAATTACTGGACTCATCATTCTAATGGAGAGAGATCCCTAGGAGAGGGAGATTTGCGCAATACCCACTAACCTAGATAAGTCGGGTTCGTGGTTCCAATCCCTATCTTCTTCTTCTTGCCTTCCCCTCCATCTAAGCCGCTGGTTCTCACCCTGACTCGAGCCCGTTCCTCCCCTTCCAATCCCACGGCAAAACCCCTTCCCAACTCCACCACCCGCTGGCCCCCCATCCAACCCGTGCCCTCCTTCTTCCCCATTGCAAACCTCATTTCCTAATTTGGGTTGGGTCAAATTTGGATGAGTTTGAAATTCAAATCCCATTGATTTGAAATTCAAAATCTTTCCTAATTTACCAATTCTATTTTTGGAAAGTTCTTTATTGAATCCCTAATTGAATTTTGATTGAGAGAGGATTGGATTAAATCTTTCCTATCTCATGAATTTAAATTAGGAAGTTGCATTAACTCCCCAAATCTTCTCCTTTCTCCCCTTGGATGCCGCCTGCCCCCCTTGTCCCTATCTCATTAAAAATCTTTTAATTGTTTTCTAAAACCCCTTCCTCCCTTAGGAAATAATTCCAAATCATTTTAATTTTCTTCCTTGGCTGAAATCCCCATGCCCTTGATTTAATTTCTTTCTAAAAGAAATCTTCCCTTATGAAATTAAATAAAGTCCTTCCTCAACCTCTTGCCGCCGCCCCCCTCTTGCCTCCTCTCCTCCTTTGATTATGCTAAACCAAGAGAATACTTAGGAAGGGGATATTTCAAGTTCCCTCCATCCACATGACCCAAAGCCAAAGTTGATTTCCTATTATTGAATCATCTTTATTAGGCTTTCAAAACTCTGAAATACAATTTCATATTTTGAGATGGAAGTTGCCCTTATCTCTACTCTACTCTACGAAGACGAGAAACCTCTTTCTCGCCGCATTTGTGAAGAGAGCAAGTTCTCGTGAAGACGTTGTCACCTAAACACCAATGAATGTCGGATCCAAAAACTGAATATGGTTTGAGTTGGGACGAAGATGGTTTCACCGACATCTTTCGATCAACTTTCTTCGAAGTGAATCCTAGGATTGACCATACTGTCGAAAACTACTTGGAGTGTATTCTATACACCTTAGTGGAAGCTATCAATGAGCACTTTGAAGGTGTCGAGTGGAGGATCTCCACCAATCCTTGACGAAAGGTTCTCTTTTCTCCTTTCATCTTATCTCGTTAAGTCTAACTTCTCTTGGCTTGATTGCAGTCACGACGGACAACTCTTCACTGCTCATGCTAAAGCTTAGTAAACGTAGGGTTTGAGTGCACCTTTATGTTTACTATCTCTTGTTGTTATATTAGGGATTTCTTTGAAACTACTACTTGCCACTGTATTGTTTTCTATTTTATTTTGTAAAGTTTCAAATCTCTTGCCATGTGATTTAGCCTAGGTGGGTGTGACCCCTATTTGTTTTGATTCATTGTTTTAAATTGCTAGTAGTTTTGTTCTATGATTACTCTAATCACGAGTTGTGCAAAATCCAAATGAACTAATAGCATTTCACATTTGAAGTCCTGCATCACCGCCGTTTTATGTGACCAAACCATCTAAGGCGACTCTCTTTGATCTTATCTGTCATTGGAGCTACTCCAACCTTTTCAAATATATGCTCGTTTTGTATCTTGTTTCTAAAAGTAAAACAACTCATCTACCCGAGTGTCCTCATCTTTGCAACACTTAACTTAATATTATTCTTCTCTTTTAATGGCTAATATTCTGTGCCACAAAGCATTGTAAATCTAACCATCATCTTATAAAATTTTCCCTTAAATTTGAGTGGAACTTTTCTATCACACAAGCCCAAAGTGTCATCTACTTCAACCCAACTTTAATTCTACTAATAATATCCCCATCTATTTCACTATCACTCTAAACAATAGAACCAATATATGTAAAATGTGTACTCTTATTAATGACTTGATGGCTCAAGGTCACAAACCACCCTACCAGATCTATTACTACTAAAATTACACTCCATGTATTCCGTTTTAGATCTACTCAAATGAAAATCTTTAGACTCTAAGGTTGACCTCCATAATTTAAGTCTACCTTCAACTCCCTCTCTAATCTTATCAACAAGAAGAATATCATCAGTAAAAAGCATACACAAGAGAACATCTTTTTGCAAATCTCTAGTAAGAACATCATGAAGCAAAAATATATGGCTTAAGGTTTTGATCCAACTGAAATAGGAAAATACTTGGTTAAAACATCTTGTGTTTGGGCACAAGTAACAACTCTAGCATACATATCCCTAATGACTTGAATATAAGCATTATTAACCCCTTTCTTTTTTAGAACTCTCTATAACACTTCTTTTGATACTTTATCATATGCTTTCTTTAAATCAATAAATATCATATGCATATCCTCCTTATTCTCGCTATACTTCTCCAACCAACCCGTCAATAAATGTATAGCTTCCATAGTAGACCTACCTAGCATGAATCCAAAGTGATTTTGAGAAATATTAGTATCACGCCGTAAGCTATGCTTCATAACTCTCCCCCATAGTTTTAAAGTATGACACATCAACTTAATTCCTCTACACTTCACACAATCTTGTGCATCACCTTTATTCTTAGAACTAGTAATCAACACACTCATTTTTCACTCATCTAGCTTCTTTTTAGTCTTCAAAATAATATTAAAAAGTTTAGTAAGCCAAAAACTTATTTCTTCTCCTAAACATTTTCACACCTCTATTGGAATATCATCAGGTCTAATAGTTTTTCCACCCTTCATTTTTTTAAAATCTCTCTAACTTCAATTTTAATTATACACCGATAAAAACAAAATTCTATATTTACATTTAGAGTGCTAAGGTCACTAAAGTTAATTTAATTTTCACAATATTCATTGAAAAACAAAGGAAAATATCACATCCATCTTTGTTGAATATCCTTCTCTAAAACAATTTTTTTTATCTTCATCCTAATTAATGAACTTCACTTAAACTAAATCCTTTCTACTCCTAAGTAATTTATGTTGCATTAAAAAAATCTATTTATTTCGAAAATTAGGAAATCTGTGTAATAATATGATTGCTGACATAAAAAAAAAATATGATTCTTTGAATTTTTCTATTCCTGTTTATGAAAATTGGCCATGAATCTTGTTTCTTATATTACCATAGAGTTCAAATTTATTTCCCAGTTATTATTTATGACCCTGCAATATTTTTTTCAGGCCTACTTTCAATTGAGAGTTGATATTTAACAACAATGGATTTCGTCCAGGCAAACAGAGGACTTGGCCTCACTGCAGACATTATTGATCACTGTTGATTGATCCTTAAATTTCCTGAAGGCCCCAACAGTACCTGGGTTAAATAATTTCTCTATTTACCTTCAGAATTACAGACAGTTTGAAATTTCCTTACTAATTTTGGCTTAATGCTTTATATCTCTTTACTGTATAATGCATAGTTTAAAATTTTAGAGCCGTTGGAATACCATTATGACATATATAAAGCTATTCTACTCTGGGAACATGTTGTTGGTGGAATTTTGGAAAACAGGTTTTGAAAAATATTAGTTTTCTTTGGGGATTTTAAGATTAAGGTTAAGTTCTAATTCTAAGGTCGAATCGACTCGTTAGAAAGAGTATATCACCCCGAAGGATGAAAATAAACTTTCATAACGGTGTTCAGACTTAGAATTATGCAAACCCATCTTGAATACTATGATCGGGTTCTAAGAAGAACATTATATGGCCCCAAGGGGACAAAGTATAGTTCAACTGAGTACCCAATTACAATATTCAAGAAACATGATCATCGCATTCGCATCCAAAGCCTTATCGAAGAAGGATGTATCTCCCCAAAGGGAAATGACATCATTCTACGATAATTCTTCTAATGCGACCATGATGATCATTATTTAACTTTTCCCAAAGAAATCTAATGAAGTTTTAGAAATTGAGTTTTCTTTAAAACCAGGTGTATGTGGGGTTCCAAATCTCCTACGAGCGTAAGCCCTCGTAGTTAATTACATCGTAGGGAGATAAAATCTCCCACGAAAACTCTCGATTAAAATAATGGCAGAATTTTGTTTAGAGTTTCTAGGAGTGATATCAAAGTATGAATAGAATTATTGGAAAATCAAAAGGGAATGGATCAAAATTGAACAGTTATTAACGGAGTTAAAGGATGAGAGGTAGGGGACACTTTGAGATTCCAGAACCATCCGGAAGTGTCCCAACTTAATCTAAATGTTGGGCTTTATGTTTTGGATTGAAATGGTATTTAATTAGAGTTGAGCATTTTATTAGAAATTTGGGATTAAATTCCCGAAATTTGGGGTCTTATAATCAAAGATCTGCCCCGGATCCTAAATCTATTTTGGACACTGGACCACAGTCGTCCGATCCTAACTAATGCAGTGCAAGGTCTGGACTTACCCCGGCCTGGATTGGGGAGCCAGCTAACCACCTAATCGATTTAAAATACATGAATCCGGTCTTTTATGAAAGAGTGGTAGGGACGTTGTATTTAAGGTTTTGGAAAGTTGGGGCCGACATCTAGAGATTCTCCTATTTGGCCCCTTTGACTTATGTTGGGTGCAAAATGCTAAGGACTATGAAATTAAAATTTTGACTCTTTTAATTTGTATCTAATGCAATGCATGCTGGTTAACAACTTCCAAATCAAGTATGCTTGAAATTTTAAAAACAGGCTTATAAAAAATAATTTTTTTTAGAAGACTGGACTTCCCCAGGTCCGGCACCTCGTCCTCATAGGTCAGACTATCCGGACTCTACCCGCAGGCGGGGAAGGGTCTAAAGCAAGGAAAGAGTAATGCAGAAATATGCATGCGACCCCGGGGTCGACCCCCGGCTGATTCCCTAGATTCGTTATCTTTCTATGTTATTTAGACTCACTAAAATTTTAGACTTTTAAAATTATGAGTAGAAAACTTTCACACCCTCACGAGTCTCACGTATCCAGGCGAAAACAAAGAGCGGCATGTTATCGCCAAAAAACTAGTAAAAACAGGCAATCCTAAAGGCAATCAATTCATTACATCAAATATTTAACTAATTAATAAATGTCCATAGGCAAAGTTGCCCTACTTATTACAAACCAGAATATTACAGAAAGTAAAGTGGCCGGGCACCACTGACAACAACCCGGATTCTAAACCTAGTAATGACGCAAGTTATTTTGAGTGGGATACTCTCAATCTTCAAATCTTCAAATCTTCAATTTCATTCTTCTTTGGACTCCTTTTCTTCAATCTTCTTGGAATCTTCGTAGCAGATTACCCAAATGGATAAGAGGGCACTTCCCTCTAAAGGGGAAGGCCACTCTTTCCTCTTTGGGTAAGGAAGAGGTATGATCCAAATTTGGATTTCCAAATGGAAAAGGAATGTTCCCTAAAGGGGTATCCTTTCCTCTTTGGAATCCAAGCTTTGGATCTATGTATCCCAACTCAAACTTAACTTTCACAACACTTAACAATTATACAAATTACATTTATATCAAATCAAAAATCTAGACTCATCTGCAGGGTTATCCTAAGCAATTAATATATAAAAAGCAGTTATTCCCAAGCAGTTGTATATGAACAGAAAAGAAAGTAAACACACTGGCCACGCTCTTTTTATTTGGGGGCTTTAGCAGCTGAAGCACCTGTGCAAAGAGTTTATAATATTTATGCATTTTTTTATTTGCCCCCTTTTTATATTGCCCTGCATGAGCGTGGCCACCTGCAGAAAACTGTGTCAACATCCAGATCGTACCTAACCTAAGGGTAATCTAGTCGCCAAACACATCAGTCCATCCACAGAGTACAGAAAAAGTAAGCAGACACAGCAAAGCAATTTCATCCACAACATGCAGTGAACACTACGAAAAACTTGGCACACAGCAGTAAAGTAAACACCGGCCTATCCTAGATCTAGAGTTGGTTGTCCTAGCACATCATCTAAAGTGTGTGAGAAAGGTCGTGTGGCTGGGATAGATCCTAAAGTGGGTGATCAATTAATGTTGTCTAAAAGTTTGGATTTGTTAAGGCTTAGAAGGGGGGTTTAGATTAAAATTTAAGTATTAATGAATTAAGAATTTTAATTAAACATATTTTAAAAGTTAATTGATTGCTACCTTTGTTTCACACCGAGGCCGTGAAGTTTATTTCACCTTCCTTGGGGCTAAGCTAATAGCCTCGTAGGCCTGGGTTACCCAGTAGCAATCGGGGTTGATTAAGTTATTTAAATTGGTTAGAATTAAAAAAGGTGGATTAATATAAAGAAATGAGTTAATTACTGATTTTAAAGCTTGATTAATTTAAGTTTTCCATTAATTGATTCGTGGCGTTGTGCCACCAGGCTCGAGGAACCAGCCTCCTTAGGACACTTAGCCCCGCAGCCCGGAGTAGTCCAGCCGATAAACCAAATTAATGTAATTGAATTAGAGATTTTTAAAATGTTAAATAATTAAAGATTAATCTATTTTAAGATTTAACACCCCTTAGAATCCATTCGTGGCGTTGTGCCACCATGCTCGAGGAACCAGCCTCCTTAGGACACTTAGCCCCGCAGCCCGGAGTAGTCCAGCCAATAAACTTCATCTTTAGGGTGGTTGTTGTGTTTTAAAGGATTTGTTAAATGTTTTAAGCATTAAACCAACATTTTCTGAATTTTAGAATGATTATGAGTTTTTTATGAATTTTTGAATATTTTAATCACTTAATTAAGGGGTTGAAAGTTGAATTTTTGATTAAGACCAAATTTTGGAATGTTTGTATTTTATTAAAATACTAGACCTTACTACGATCAGTTTGAAGGTAAGTACGTTGAAATCAGATTTTTCTACATTTTATTACGAAAGTTTGAAGTTTTGAACTAGTTTTGACTTAAAGTTGACCGATTTGTTGACTTTTTAAAATATTACAGATTTCTGGAATTTAATATTTTTAATAAATACTATACATCACTATGAGTTGAATGCAAGTGAGTTTGGGTAATTTGGATTTTTCTAGAATTAGTTATGGATTATCGAAGTTTGGGCATTTTAATGAATTTTAGGAAATTCTTAATTAGAGGGCCTCTTTTGTGATTTTGCTTCAAACAAGTTCCCAATTTCTTGAAAACACCTCCAAAGGTCAGAAATGACCTAAGGAGGGATCCCCAAGTGTTTGGGAGATTTTGGGATTTTTTAATTATTATTAATTAATTATCTTAATTAAACATTGATTTTCACTTAAAATTAAATTAGGGTTTAAATTGCTGTAAAATCAAGGGGCTTTCAATTATCATAGATTAAGGACTGAATTCTGGTCAGTTTGAGGGTTTATATGTAATTTTTGGATTTAAATTGAATTTATTACAATTTTTAGAAGTTTTAAAGGCTTAATAAAGGGTTTAAGACTTAGAAAATTAATTAGGGGACCTAATGACCTCAAAAATCAGTGAAAATTTCTCTAGGGGCTGAGGGTGTCACTAAGTTCAAATGTTCAAAGTTTCAACTCAAGGGGAAGTGAATCCTAATTATTGAAATTTTTCTAAGTTTTCTATACATGAGTCCTTAATTATTGTCCTTAATTATGTCACTAGTTTTGAATAGGTTCAAATCAAAGTTCCCCTAACCCTTTGAGTAAACATGACATGCATACACAAATAGCAAGCAAACAAGTCCTTAGGTCTAGGAGAGCCTAGGCTAGGTGGTGTGTGCACCTTAAGCATGCAATTAACTAATTAACATAATTAAGACAAAATTAGTGAATAATCATGGAATGATTATCCACTAATCATCCCCTTTATTTCTATTCAAATATGCTCAATCTACATTTAAGATTTCAAGTGACCTCTTAAACACTTAAAGATTTACATATATATAGTTTTAAAAAAATAGGTTTTAAAATATATATATATAAATAGATATATGTTTATATATATATATGTATATATAATCAAATAATTAAAAATATTATTAGAATACATTTTTAATGGGTTGAAAAGACCACTGATCTCCAGGGAAGTTTGAAAATAATAAAAGATTTTCCTTGTATTTTTCAAAATACTTAATATTTAATTAAATATAAAAAAGGGTTAATATGCTCCAATAATTCTAAATACCATCAAAATCTACTCAAATAATATTGAAAATTTTTCTGAAGACCAGCCATGCACTCAACAACATGCATACCAAATTTCAGATAAAAATAAATTATATATAATTAACTAAAAATAAAATACATATTTCTGTATTTCTTAAATTACTAATAAAATAATAACCAAAAGGGTTTGATTTTATTTTTAAAATAAACTAGATGAAAAACTGAAGAAAATCATATATTATACTCATTTTTTGGTTGTATATTTAATTTACTATAATTTTTTAAAGTTTCTGTAATTAAAATAAATTAAAACACATTTTTCTTAACTAAATGGCGGCGGTCGGACACGCGGCACGCTCGGATTGGCGGGATCGAAACCGCGCGACGGCGGGGACACGCGTCGGCCGCGGGCCGCTTTACGCGGTTTTCACTTAACCACGTCAGCGGCGCGTGGCAGCCGTTCGATCACAGCGGGTCTGATCCAACGGATGAGATCAAATCCCGCGGTTGATCTCTGCGGGACGAGATCAGACGGTGGGATTTGACTCCGCGGTTTCTGATCCAAGGGCTCAGATGTCACCGGACGGCTGATCGAACGACAGATCGAACGCGCGGTCGGATCAGACCGCGGAAGGGCTCGATCTGGACCGTTGATCGAGCGATCAACGGTCCAGAAAACGTACACTCACCGGAAACCGTGAGTGACGCCCTAGAAAACGTCTTTTGCCTCGTTCTCTCGATCGGAACGATCATTTTCAATGAAATTTTAAACTTAGATTGAAGACATGAACAGAAATCGTGGGGAAGGGTTCGCTTAGCCTAAAACATCCTAGATGAAGAGCTAAATAACCCTAGCTAATGTGTACTAAATCTAGAGTTTTAAGGGATTATACCACTGGATCTTCGATATCTCTGGATGGATGAGCTTGTAGATTGTCCAAGTGTAGATCCCCAGCGGAAATCCGAGCTCGAACACGCCTGGATCGACTGCTACAAGCCTGGGATGGTCTGGGTGGTGATTTCGCCGAAGAACTCGCCGCCGGTGACGGGCAACCACTTGTATTTTGTAGTGGGGATGTAGAGGAAGCTCTGGAGATCCAAAATGAATTGAGAACTCGCTCTGGGAGGCTAGGGTTAGTGAGAGAAGATGTTTTGATCAATAATCTCAAAAGTTGCCTTTCTCCCTATTCAAACGAGCTGGGCTAGATTGGATGGCTAGGATTGATGCAGGGGCTCCCTAGATGGTGCCACGTGTCCCTGGGAAAGCTGGAAGGCTGCGGAAAGGGCTGGACATGCCTCATTCCCATTGGGTGGACTTGGGATGAGTGGAGGAGACATTGCCACTTATGGCTAAACAAAGGGTGGAGCTCGGTTAGGGAGCCTATTAGGGAGCTTTAGGGCACTAATAGGTCGGCCTAAAGCAGCTTAAATCAAGGGAAAGGGGCTTAGCATGTGATAAAGCCTTCTAGAAGGGGTTTAGGCTTGAGTTTGACCAGGTTGACCAGTCAACAGGTCAAGGCTGGTGATGTGGCATGAAGGGAAGTAGGGGCAGCCAATGGGAGAGCTTCCAAGCCTAATCTCACACTCCTTGAAGTTAAATGGAGGGTTTGACCAATTCAAGGAGGGATTTAGGGCTTTGTTGACTTGGTTTGACCAGTCAACCAGGTCAAGGTTAGTGATGTGGCACTTAAGGAGGGAGAGGGATATTTGAAATGGTTCAATCAAGGGTCAAAGGTCAAAGTCAAGGCTAGAAAGGATGGGAACAAATGCCACCACAATTTTGACCAAGGATTGAGGGTTGACTTAGTCAAACCAAGTTGGGTTGAGCTCAAAATAGGTTTAGAAATGTTCAAGGCTTTGAATAGAATGATTTTAAGAGTTTGAAGATATTGATGTGGTTAAACGGGTTGGAATGGTTCATTTGAAACCTTAAGGGTTCATTGGGTCAAACCATGTTGACCGGGTCAACCAGGTTGACCCAAGGGGTGAGTCATGGCTGGATAAATTTGAAATGATACTTGAAAATCATTGGAGGTGGTCCCCAAAGTATGGGGAGGTCAATTTGATCAAAATCCCTATTTGAGCCCTTAAGGGCTTGTTTGGTCAACCTGGGTTGACTTGGTCAACCAGGTTGACCCAGGGTCTGGGTTTGGGCTCAACAGGTTTGAAATGATATTTTAAGACCAATGGAGGTGGTTGGTTGGCCTAAAGAGGTCATTTGGGTCAAAACACCTATTTGGACCCTTAAAGGGCCTCTTGGGTCAAACCAGTTGACTTGGTCAACCAGGTTGACTCAAGGGTTGGAAATAGGTTCAAAAGATTTGGAAATGACATTTGAATTTGTTGGAGGTGGTTGCATCCCATTTGGAGCTCATTTGGTTTGAAATCCCTATTTGAGCCCCATAGGGGTATTTTGGTCAATTTTGACCTATTGGTCAACTATGGTCAAAAATGGGTCTGAAAAATGCAGTTTACTGCTCAATGGGTTAAAATCAAAGGTCTGGAAGTGATTGGAAGCTTGGATAAGGGTTCCAAGGTCAAGATCTCAAAGTGGTCATGCTCAGTGGCATAGGCTGTAAATATTTGAAGGTTTCACAGCCTTTGGATTTTAATTCAAATTCTGGGGTTAGAGACCTCAGAATGAGCTCAAAGTTGGAGGGTAATCTCTAGAGACATGTCTTATCACTTTGCAAGTGATAGACCCTGAATCAGAGGCCATTTGACTGGGTTTTGAAATGTTTGAAAAATCTCTGAAAAGGGTGTTTAGGACAGGGCCTTAAAAGTTTGAATTTGAGTTTAAACTTCTGGATTTGGAATGGATTTTAAGTTTGAATGATTAGTATTGAAGTATCCAAATCATTTACAATCATGTGATGATTGTTAATGAATGGATGGGGTCAAAGCTAGATTGAAGTTTGGATCAAAGTCTAAGTTGAAGGTTGAATTGTCAAATTGATTGGATCAAAGTTTGGATATGTTTGAAATTTGAATTAATTTGGATTTGAATTGGATGGAGTTTGAGATTCAAATTGATCACAGGTAGGAATCAAATTGAAATTGGAGTGGATTAAATATAGGAATTGATTTAAAATTGAGGTTGATCAAGGGTGGAGATTGATTTGAAATTGGAGTGATTTTGAGATCTAGAAGAGTTCTAAGATCTAGGATTTAAGGGAATCCTAGGCTCTAGAATAAGCTCTAAGGTCTTGGATCTAGAAGGATCCTAAGGTCTAGAGTGGATCCTAGGGTCTAGGATTAAATCTGGATTTTGGATGGGTCTTAGTGACCTCATACAAAAATGAGGTCAACAAATGGACCCCCAATGCGTGTAGTAGAAGGAACTTCTGCTGCACACATTGGCGTTGACCGAATGGAAGTAGAATTTTGAGAATGGAAGGGAGATCATCTTCCAACTTCAAACCTATAGGATGCTAATGAAAGGCTTACACCTATTAGATAAGGAAAACTGGTAAAACCAAGGTAGGGAATACCTAACCTTGGGTCTAAGGAAGGGCATCACCCAACCTTAGGTCTACAGGATGCTGATAGAAGACTTACTCCTAGTAGACAAGGGAACTGGAGAAACCAAGGTAGGGAATACCTAGCCTTGGGTCTAAGGAAGGGCATCACCCAACCTTAGGCCTATAGGATGCTGATAGAAGACTTACTCCAAATAGGCAAATTAACTGGAAACCAAAGTAGGGAATACCTAGCTTTGGGTCTAAGGAAGGGCATCACCCAACCTTAGGTCTACAGGATGCTGATAGAAGACTTACTCCTAGTAGACGGATCAACTGGAAAAACCAAGGTAGGGAATACCTAGCCTTGGGTCTAAGGAAGGGCATCACCCAACCTTAGGCCTATAGGATGCTGATAGAAGACTTACTCCAAATAGGCAAATTAACTGGAAACCAAAGTAGGGAATACCTAGCTTTGGGTCTAAGGAAGGCCATCACCCAACCTTAGGTCTACAGGATGCTGATAGAAGACTTACTCCTAGTAGACGGATCAACTGGAAAAACCAAGATAGGGAATACCTAGCCTTGGGTCTAAGGAAGGGCATCACCCAACCTTAGGCCTATAGGATGCTGATAGAAGACTTACTCCAAATAGGCAAATTAACTGGAAACCAAAGTAGGGAATACCTAGCTTTGGGTCTAAGGAAGGGCATCACCCAACCTTAGGTCTACAGGATGCTGATAGAAGACTTACTCCTAGTAGACGGATCAACTGGAAAAACCAAGGTAGGGAATACCTAGCCTTGGGTCTAAGGAAGGGCATCACCCAACCTTAGGCCTATAGGATGCTGATAGAAGACTTACTCCAAATAGGCAAATTAACTGGCAAACTAGGATGGTGCCACGAAGGGCGTACTCCATCACTAGCGAATGGAAATCAGGGTGGTGCCACGAAGGGCGTACTCCACCACTAATCCCCGGGTGAAATGCCAGGGTGGTGCCACAGAGGGCGTACTCCACCACTAGCGGGTCTAATCCTAAGGGAAGGAAAGACCTAACCTTAAGGAGAAGGCGAAGAGTGTTAAAAAAAAACTTAAAAAGAAAAGGTAAAATCAAGTTGTAAATCAAGAAAAGGAAGTTTTATTAATTGATAAAATGAGCTACATCAAGCATAGTATTTCTTAAGGAAACGCCCATTGACAGGTAGCATCGGGTGGTTCCCTTTACAATCTACTAACTGATACGAGCCTCCTTCGTAGACAGTCTCTATAACGAAGGGTCCTTCCCATGTAGGTTCAAATTTGCCTCCCAGCTTCCGATGGGCCAAGATAGGCCTCCGAAGGACCAATACCAAGTCTCCCGCTTGGAAGGTCCTAGGTCGCACTAACTTGTCATGGGCTTGAACCATACGGGATTTATACAACTCTAAACTTTGTTGAGCTTGGAGACGTCGCTCTTCAAGGCCTTCGAGTTCTTCCAATCGTAGTTTTGCATTTTGTTCATTGATAATTTGATTCTGAACTGCAATTCTGAGAGAAGGGATTTGTATTTCCAAAGGCAGAACAGCCTCAGATCCATACACTAGTGCAAACGGGGTGGATTGGGTCGGGGTTCAATAAGTGGTACGATAAGCCCACAAAGCTTCCACCAACCGCTCATCCCACTGCCGTTTGTTATCATCAAGGGTCTTTTTGACAATTTGCACCAAGGTTTTGTTGAAGGCCTCGGCCAATCCATTCGCCCGAGGGTAATAGATCGTCGAATATCTCCAATCAATATTATGGCGCCTTACAAAACTATTGATTTTTGTAGACTTGAATGCGGACCCATTATCGGATATGATTCTGCGAGGTACGCCGAATCGATATACAATATGGTCACGAAAGAATTTTAAGACATGGTGTGATGTTACGTTTCGTAGGGGAATTGCTTCCGCCCATTTTGAAAAGTAATCAGTTGCTGCTAATATGAAACGATGACCTCTCGCGGAGGGAGGGTCAATCGGCCCAATGATATCCGTGCCCCAACTTTCAAAGGGCCACGAGGCTATCGTAGGGTGTAACACATTAGGCGGCTGATGTAAAACCACACCATGGACCTGACATTGATGACAGTGCTTTGCCGTATACATGCAATCGTCAATCATTGTAGGCCAGTAGTATCCAAGTCTTTTAATCTTTAATTTCATTTTTGGACCCGATTGATGAGCACCGCACAGTCCTGAATGAACTTCATTAACAATTTTCTGGGCTTCTCGCTTGTTCAAACAGCGCAGCCACATGTGATCAAAGGACCGACGGTACAACAGATCGTTAACTAGTGCATATGATAGGGCACGTTTCTTAATCTGGTTGGAGAGTGATTTATCCTGGGGAAGCTTCCCTTCTTTAAGGTAATCGACTAAGGGTCGTCTCCAATCGCCTTCTTCGTCAGTTGTCGAAGAGGCAGAAAGGATTTGAAGGGGAGTCTTACTAATGTGTTCCAGATCTATAAGGGAGAGGGTCTTACGACCCTATATCTCTATAGGGATGGAATCCTCCTCAGGACATGCAAATTCCTTTGCAAGTTTTGCTAAGGCATCCGCCGCAGAATTGCTTCCACGGGGAACCCTATACAAAGTAGCAATGGGAATTTGTTCCAACAAGTGAAGCGTGTACTGGTGATATTTTAGGAGATTCGGATTCAAGACTTTATAAGTTCCGGCGACTTGGTTAATAACCAGTTGGGAATCTCCAAAGATCTTAATCTCTTTAATCTCCATTAGAATTGCAAGTTCCAAACCAGTTATCAGAGCTTCGTATTCAGCTTCGTTGTTTGTGCAAGGCTCCGATAAGTGGTAGGAAAAGTGCATCATTCCTTTTCGGGTGTAATAAAAATTAGACCGACTCCAGCCTTTCCAGGAATTACAGATTGTTGGGTCGCAATCCTACGAGAGGATGCTGCCCCATCAAAATATAATTCCCAGATGGCCTCTCCAGATTCCCCCAAACTCATGATTTGTTCGTCGGGTAAGTCATCGTTCAGAGGAGAATCTGCCGGCAGCGGGTGTGCTGCCAGAAAATCGGCGACAGCCTGTCCCTTTCACAGCACGAAGGGGAGTGAAAGTAATCTCAAATTGCAACAATATCATAGACCAACGAGCTAAACGCCCTGACAACGTAGGTCGGGTCATAAGATATTGCAAAGGATTAACTCTTGAAATCAAACTAATTGAGTGAGAGAGCATGTAATGCCTCAGTTTCTGAGCTGCAAAAACCAGAGCAAGACAATGCTTCTCAATTGACGGGTATCGAACTTCAGTAGGAAGGAGTCTTCGACTAAGGTAGTAGAGAGCATTCTCTTTTCCTTCGTCGTTAACTTGAGCTAACAGGGCACCTAAAGACTCATCTAGAGCTGCGGTGTAGAGGATTAATGGCTTTCCCGGAATCGGAGCTGCTAAGACTGACGGGTTAGAAAGGTATTGTTTGATATCGTCAAAAGCATTCTGACACTTCTCGCCCCATACGAATTTAGTATCCTTTTTCGCAAGGACAGAAAAGGGTTGACATCTCCCGGAAAGATTAGAAATAAACCTCCTTATATATGCCAATCTACCTTGTAGAGACCTTAACTGAGTAAGGCTCTTAGGGGATGGCATATCTAAGATGGCTTCAATTTTAGCAGGATCTATCTCGATTCTGCGGTGCCTCACTACGAATCCTAAGAATTTTCCCGAAGCGACGCCGAAGGCGCACTTCAAGGGGTTCATTTTCAAATCGTAGCGGCGCAACCGTTCGAAAACAACTCTTAAGTCATACAGGTGAGCCTCTTTAACCTTGCTCTTGACAACTAAATCATCAATATAACATTCAACTTGATTATGAATTAAGTCGTCAAAGATACGGGTCATGGCCCGTTGGTAGGTTGCTCCGGCATTCTTTAAGCCAAATGGCATTACCTTATAACAAAAGATTCCAATAGGGGTTCTGAACGCCGTATTTCTCTCATCTTCAGGGGCCATCTTGATTTGGTTATAACCCGACGAGCCGTCCATGAATGAGAAAATGGCATGTGAGGAGGCAATGTCCACCATGAGTTCTGGTATTGGTAGAGGGAACTCATCCTTAGGGCATGCCTTATTCAGATCCCTATAGTCGACACAAATCCGAATCTGACCATTTTTCTTTCGAACTGGCACGACGCTGGCCACCCAAGAGGGTTATTGTTCCTCTCGAATGAATCCGGCTTCTGCCAATTTCTTAACTTCAGAAACGACTTGTTGCTCAATCTCTAAGCGCATGCGTCGAGGAGCTTGTTTAACAGGGATGGCATCATGCCGAACTCCAAGTTTGTGAAATGCTACCTCAGCAGGCAAACCTGGCATTTCGTCGTATGTCCAGGCAAAGCAATCCCTAAACTCGAATAACAACTGGATTAAGTCTTGAGTTTCACCCTCGTTCAACAAAGTACTTATGAAAATCGGACGGGGGTCATTATCGTTTCCCAGGTTAATTTCTCTTAACTCATCGACTGTCGACTTAATTTCCTCTTCAAATTCAGGGGGTGCATCCCGAACTTGAAGATCATCGGGATCGTCTAAAGTCTCCAAACAGAGTTCATCCAAAGGACAAGGAGGATCTGTAGGGACATTTGGAGAATCGAGATGGTAAGTTATCATTAGGCAACACTCATCATCGTTGAATGAACTAACTGTTCCAAAGCCAATACCACTCATTGGATTTTTATTTATTTTTGTTCGCCAAATATTCTCGTGGTATCTAGCTTGACCCTTAGTCCATCGGTATGGTATAGAACCTTTAGAAAAAGTATTTTTTACACAAATAGGGAAGTAGCCGAAAGGTAATTCCATTAATTCATTAAAATCTGCCTCCTCAAGGGTTACATCACCTTCGTCCCTTGCGGAGGAGGAGCCAGGAAAGAATTTCTGGACTTTCTTAACTTCACCATCCAAGTTGGGGGCCACTTTGACTTCCAACCCTACAACCCTGCCTGCCGACAGTGGGGTCAGAGAAAGGGCCTCAATCCTTCTAGTGAGCTTTTCATACATTGTTAATTCAGGCTCGTCACTTTTAACTTTTGAAATATCTACCTCAGGGTCACTGTCCTGGTCTAAGGTGAGATCAAATTTTGGAGGAGTATTTATATTTTGATAATCGAGAGAGAGGGCAGCACCTTGACTTTCTAGTTCATCATCGGAATCTGATTCCAAATCAATATACACAGGTGCTGCTCTCCTGTCTAATGAAGCACGGCCTCGACCTCGTGCCCTTAAAGCCATCCTCCCACCTCTTTGAGGTAATGTGCTTGGAGGTCTAAGGACAACAATATCAGAGTCGTCTTCACTACTCGATTGAATCATTTCTTGATTGATATCCTTATCTTTTTCTTTCTTTTGGTTGAATTTTTGTCCAACCATTTTCTCCTCAAATTTGATCTCTAATTTAGAACGGGACGAGGACCCTTTTGGTACGAAATATGCAGCATCTTCGTAGATCCCAATTTCTTGAATCGAGAATGGTTGCAAATCACCCTTAATCACATGTTCAATGCCGTCTCGTTGATACTTAATGCATTGGTGCAGGGTAGATGGAACCATTCTATATTCGTGAATCCAAGGTCTACCTAGAAGTGCGTTAAAGGACGTAGTCGAATCAATTATATGAAATTTAGCTTCAGTTTTTAAACCTCCTATCTCCAGGAGTAGAGTGATTGAACCTAAAGCTCTCTCGCCCTTCTCGTTGAACCCACGAAGCACCAACCTGTCGGTTGAAAGCTTGCTAGTATCAACTCTGAGATAAGCAAGGGTCTTTATGTTCATCACGTTGACCGATGCACCCGGATCAACAAGGACTCTTGATAACTTGAAATTTCCCACATCTACAGTAATGTAGAGGGGACGATTGTGGTCAGCAGTTCCCAAGAGTAAGTCTTCGTCTGAAAAGGTAACCCCAGGGACCTCTTTGAAGTAGAGAGCCTCACCTTCTGAAGTTGCAGCCAACTGTGTTAAGCAAATCTCGGGATCGAGAAGTGCTTTAATTAGAGACTCCCTTATTTCTTTGGAAAGAAGGAGGGCGTCATAAATACTTAATTTTGCTGGCAACTTCCTAAGGTGGGCTAGAACATTGTAATCAACCTTAGGAACGACAGACTCGAAACCCGGAGGAATTAAAGGGAATTCTGGTTGTTGAGGGGAATCCGGACTTAGATTTTCGAATGAAGGTTGCTTGCCTTTATCCTGAGGGGGCAACCTAGGGGGTAAGACTTTACCGCCACGGAGTTGCACCTGCTCGACGTCTTCGGGCGGGCAAACTAGGGCAGTGTCTACACACACCATAGGTGTTGGATCATCATTTTCTGAAAGCGAGTCAGAATCTGAAAGTTCTATCAAGATAGGATTTCCTTGAAAATTGATTTGAGGGAAATCACTTTCTGATAAAGCTTCACATTCGACCTCTTCTTGAATAGTCGATTCAGTGAGGTTGGTTTGATTAACCTCGATATTTGGTTCATTAGGAGTTTGATTTGAAACAGGAGAGTCATCAATTTGCATTTGAAATTCATGATTAATCATCAAGACAGAAGTAGAAGGATGTTTTTTATTCATCTTTTGACCCTTCGCCTTTGATGGGGCAAAGTAAAAGTCAGATAACAAAAGAGGGGAAAGGGTTTTAACACCACCATCCGCCATTCTAATACATCTCTCATCTACACACTTCCTCTCTACAAAATCAAATTTTTCTTCTTTTACATTTTTCTCAGTAGTTCCTAAGACTACTGGAGAGGGAAGTGGCTCAACATCCTTCTGCGAAGCGTCCAGGTCAACCTTCCACACCGGGGCCTGGGCTATCGTAGTCAGCTGTTGAGAAAGACGAAAAGACTTGTTAATCGACTTTTTAAGTGCCCGGAACAAAGCAATGTCCCAACCATCTTCAACAAAACAAGAAGAGTTAAGAGGATTACCTGAAATGGTCTTAATTGAAGCCTTTTCTGGATCGACCAAGTATTCCTTAGGTATTATGATGTTACCTTGGGTGTAGTTCCTCTCAAGCCAATCTTTGAACACAACGCAGTCCTCAAGAGGGTGACTAAGCATCCTGTGGTACGGGCAATACTTGGGATCATCTTTCTTGCTCTCATCCTCAGGCCTTCTAGCCTCTGGCAACTAAAAATCCGGTTTCTTTAACAGACTCCTGAAGATCTTCTTAACTGACTCCCTTTTAAATGGATAAGGCTTTGTCAATCTCTCTCTAAAAGGGATGAAAGAGGGATCTCTAGTATGTTGAGGAACTATCTGAAAGGGCTGCTTCTGAGGCGGCTGTGGTGGAAGTGGAGTGCTAGGCTGACTAATCACTGGCCTCTTTCCTTTATCTACTGCTGAGACCACAGCTTTCTTTTCAAATGCTTTCACCAATTTTAGACCCTTCCTTTCTTCAGACTGCTCTCGTAAGAATGGCATCCTAGGAGCCTCTTCCTGCAAATTGCTAGCCTTATTAAGAAGTTTCTCAAAAGTTTTAATAGTGAAACCCTTCAGGAGAAATGCAACAGGACCGTGGATATTCTTCAAAAGAATCTCCACAGCGTGTTGTTCTTGCAACTGGGGTTCACACTTCATCGAGAGGTTTCGCCACCTCAAGATGTACTCAACTAGAGACTCTCCCGGCTTTTGCTTTTCAACCACGAGATCGCCCACGGTGGTGCGTTGTTGCGCTCCAGAAAATCTCTTAAGAAAGAGGTTTTCTAGGTCGCTAAAGGTTCTTACTGAACCGTTGGGCAGATCGGCGTACCATTCAAAAGCAATGCCGGATAGACTACTTACAAATTGGCGAAATAGTAGTGCATCTGACCCTCCTGCGTTGCAACAGCTTGCTCAGAAGTGGGCCAGATGCTGTCTCGGATTTTCTATTCCAGTGAAAACTTTAAAAGTTGGTGGCACAAAGCCCTTTGGATAAGGAACTAAGTCATATTCCTCGGGGTAGGGTCTGCCCTTTGAAATAGACACAGTTCCTTGAGCATGGGCTAAGGCCTCCCTTACCTGGTCCTCAATTAACTGCTTGATATCCTTCTGAGGTGGGATTGAAGGAATGGAGGAGACTGCAGGGTGAACTTGAGGTGTCTCTACTGGACAAGGAAAGGTCACAGGTGGTGACTCGGGAGGTCTGGAACTAAGTTCTGCCCTTTTGGCCTTTTCCGTGAGCTCTCGAGCTGACTGGTGGATCTTAAAAGACTCTTGCTGTGATTTGTCCAACTTTTCTTGCATCTCCTTAACTTGTGACATCATGCTAGCAAGCTGAGTCTCCAAGTTTTTTATATGTTCTTCATCTCTATCTTTCACAGACTCATCTGACTCTGACTCAACAGCATGCGGATCATCATCCTTAACAAATCGGCGCTTGCTGGGCTCAGCTTCTTTATTAGACCCTCTAGTTTCAACCACATGAATGCCCCCAACATAATCATCTTCATCTCCAAGGAGATCATCCATATCAGGGTCAAAAGAAGCCATTCCTTCTTTGTTCAACAAGATGTTTCTTATTTCTTGGACTACCTCCTCGACCGGTCTATCCCCAATTGATTTAGGGTCAAGGGGTAAGTATCCTTTATACTCAGTCATATCAAACAACTCTTCAGAATCCATAAGGGCAATGATTTCTGTAAGTTTTGGATTAGGATCTGGTTGAGACTTTGTATCCGGTTCATCTTCCATCTCTAAATCCTGGTCAACTCTCTCCTCTTCGACTATCCCAGAGCTGGTAGTCAGAAGAGTGGCATCCTCTACAGGGAGAGGGACATATTCCTCAGGAGAAGTAGGAGCTTGTAAAGTGATAGTTCCCACATCCGGTAAGGTAAGGTCCTCAGATACCTGACTAAGGGGTCTAGGAATGACACTCGGACTTTGGGAATCATCAACTGGGGTAGCAGGAACGATAACTATTGGATCCGGAGTCAGGCTGGCTGTGGTAGGACTGTCAACTGTAACAACTGGAGTACTAGCCTGAACATCCATCAATTCAACTGAACTCGGAGTAGGGTCGGCTGAAACTCGTTGGAGCTGCATAATGAACTTAGAAGTTCTAGGAGGTGGTGGCAGACTCTCCAACTTAGTTCTCTTTGGCACATTTTTCCTTTCAGGAGATTTAGGTCTTTTTCCTTTAAGGTCCACAGACTTTTGGACTTCAACCCCCTTTGGTTTGACAATCACTGAGGCCAATCTTACAGGTTTATGTGGGGGTACCGGGGGTCTACCAGTAGGATGGCGGCCTCTTTCGGACCCAGTCAACACAATACCCTCTGTTTGAGAGGACAGAGGGCGTGGCACCCAGTGATATCCATCAACCAGTACTGAAGTAGCGGGCTGTCTAGCATACTTCTTATTTTTCCTAACGAATTGAGGGGTTAAATTCTTTGCTTCAGATACTTCTTCCTTCAACACTTCTTTTTGGAAGCGATGTGAGATCACTCCCTTCAACTGTTTCACATATTCTTCTTTAGTCTGACTAGTCTGTGCAGCGCAGGTGTGAATTATATTTCTCAGAGTTCTTGTCTTTTGAAGATGTTTTTCTTTCTGAGTTTTCTTGGTCGAGTAGTCGACCGGGCATGGTGGAGAACGGGCTATCCTAGCTATCCTCTCCTTCCCTTGAGCTGAAGCCAGGGGGTAAAAGCGACTTCCCTTTAGGAGGGGAGAGGAAGCAGGAATAGGTAGCTCCTCAACAGCCTCAGGTTCTACTTGAGCCAAGGTCTTAAAGGGTAGAACTCTCTTAGCCTTAGAGATTTTCTTTCTAAGTCTCCTCAAATAATTCTTCTTCTGGTTCTTCGTGGTGAATCTAAGTCCAGAACTAGACCCTTCTTCAAAAACAGACTTAATTTCAGTGGGAGGCTCAACGACCGGTTCAGACTGTTCCTGATCATCACTGACTACTGGCAAAGTGGGTGCAGATCCCACAATTAACTCAACTACTGGGGGAATTTCCTTACTGGCATCCAAGCTAACAATCTGATATCCATCCATGGAGAGCTCAAGAGTAGTGAATCCCATTCCAAAAATGATAGTGCTCCCTTGGTCATTAACAGTTGAGGACAACTCTCGGTCAAAAGAGAAAATCAGTTGGCCAGCCATTTGAAATTTTCTGAAAGTTAAAGAAAATGATTGAAATTAGATTTTTTTTGAAAAGAATGATAAAAAAGTATTTCATTGTTATTTTTTGAAAGTATGACATATGTTGGCCCACGAAGGAATCGTATGGGGTAACACATGACAACTTGGAGTTTGAGAAATAATTTTTTTTGAAAATTTTGAGAATTTGAAAGGGGTTTTCTTACAGGTTCCAAAACACAACGGACAGAGTTTCCCCTTGCCCGAAGGCTTATGGAATTGTGAGAAAGCCCAAGTAAGAAGGAATAGTTTAACCCTCCCCATCCTTAGAAGTCAAAGGGGAAGTGAGGGGGTTAAAACTAAAAAGTTTTGGGGTGAAATCAAAAATTTGCATTCTTTTCAATTTTAAGGATTTATATGTTGAACAAGAAATTTATCGACCATAAATCCATAAAATTAAAAAGGATATCCAGAGATCTGATTTGACACTGTCGCCTCACAGGCTGTGCTGGGGCAGAAGGTCAAAATCAGAACGAAAAGCCAAATTTAGAGGTGGAACCTCTCTTTTAGTATTTTGTTATTATTTTAGATGTTGGCCACACTCACCCAAGGAAGAAATGGGCAAAGGGACCAACGGAAGAAATGATAGTTAAAACTACCGATGAAACAAAATTTTGCCATTATTAAAGATGGAGAGAGAGATTTGTCCCACCGGGCGTGCCATTTTTTGTTGGTGGAATTTTGGAAAACAGGTTTTGAAAAATATTAGTTTTCTTTGGAGATTTTAAGATTAAGGTTAAGTTCTAATTCTAAGGTCGAATCGACTCGTTAGAAAGAGTATATCACCCCGAAGGACGAAAATAAACTTTCATAATGGTGTTCAGACTTAGAATTATGCAAACCCATCTTGAATACTATGATCGGGTTCTAAGAAGAACATTATATGGCCCCAAGGGGACAAAGTATAGTTCAACTGAGTACCCAATTACAATATTCAAGAAACATGATCATCGCATTCGCATCCAAAGCCTTATCGAAGAAGGATGTATCTCCCCAAAGGGAAATGACATCATTCTACGATAATTCTTCTAATGCGACCATGATGATTATTATTTAACTTTTCCCAAAGAAATCTAATGAAGTTTTAGAAATTGAGTTTTCTTTAAAACCAGGTGTATGTGGGGTTCCAAATCTCCTACGAGCGCAAGCCCTCATAGTTAATTACATCGTAGGGAGATAAAATCTCCCACGAAAACTCTCGATTAAAATAATGGCAGAATTTTGTTTAGAGTTTCTAGGAGTGATATCAAAGTATGAATAGAATTATTGGAAAATCAAAAGGGAATGGATCAAAATTGAACAGTTATTAACGGAGTTAAAGGATGAGAGGTAGGGGACACTTTGAGATTCCAGAACCATCCGGAAGTGTCCCAACTTAATCTAAATGTTGGGCTTTATGTTTTGGATTGAAATGGTATTTAATTAGAGTTGAGCATTTTATTAGAAATTTGGGATTAAATTCCCAAAATTTGGGGTCTTATAATCAAAGATCTGCCCCGGATCCTAAATCTATTTTGGACACTGGACCACAGTCGTCCGATCCTAACTAATGCAGTGCAAGGTCTGGACTTACCCCGGCCTGGATTGGGGAGCCAGCTAACCACCTAATCGATTTAAAATACATGAATCCGGTCTTTTATGAAAGAGTGGTAGGGACGTTGTATTTAAGGTTTTGGAAAGTTGGGGCCGACATCTAGAGATTCTCCTATTTGGCCCCTTTGACTTATGTTGGGTGCAAAATGCTAAGGACTATGAAATTAAAATTTTGACTCTTTTAATTTGTATCTAATGCAATGCATGCTGGTTAACAACTTCCAAATCAAGTATGCTTGAAATTTTAAAAACAGGCTTATAAAAAATAATTTTTTTTAGAAGACTGGACTTCCCCAGGTCCGGCACCTCGTCCTCATAGGTCAGACTATCCGGACTCTACCCGCAGGCGGGGAAGGGTCTAAAGCAAGGAAAGAGTAATGCAGAAATATGCATGCGACCCCGGGGTCGACCCCCGGCTGATTCCCTAGATTCGTTATCTTTCTATGTTATTTAGACTCACTAAAATTTTAGACTTTTAAAATTATGAGTAGAAAACTTTCACACCCTCACGAGTCTCACGTATCCAGGCGAAAACAAAGAGCAGCATGCAATCGCCAAAAAACTAGTAAAAACAGGCAATCCTAAAGGCAATCAATTCATTACATCAAATATTTAACTAATTAATAAATGTCCATAGGCAAAGTTGCCCTACTTATTACAAACCAGAATATTACAGAAAGTAAAGTGGCCGGGCACCACTGACAACAACCTGGATTCTAAACCTAGTAATGACGCAAGTTATTTTGAGTGGGATACTCTCAATCTTCAAATCTTCAAATCTTCAATTTCATTCTTTTTGGACTCCTTTTCTTCAATCTTCTTGGAATCTTCGTAGCAGATTACCCAAATGGATAAGAGGGCACTTCCCTCTAAAGGGGAAGGCCACTCTTTCCTCTTTGGGTAAGGAAGAGGTATGATCCAAATTTGGATTTCCAAATGGAAAAGGAATGTTCCCTAAAGGGGTATCCTTTCCTCTTTGGAATCCAAGCTTTGGATCTATGTATCCCAACTCAAACTTAACTTTCACAACACTTAACAATTATACAAATTACATTTATATCAAATCAAAAATCTAGACTCATCTGCAGGGTTATCCTAAGCAATTAATATATAAAAAGCAGTTATTCCCAAGCAGTTGTATATGAACAGAAAAGAAAGTAAACACACTGGCCACGCTCTTTTTATTTGGGGGCTTTAGCAGCTGAAGCACCTGTGCAAAGAGTTTATAATATTTATGCATTTTTTTATTTGCCCCCTTTTTATATTGCCCTGCATGAGCGTGGCCACCTGCAGAAAACTGTGTCAACATCCAGATCGTACCTAACCTAAGGGTAATTTAGTCGCCAAACACATCAGTCCATCCACAGAGTACAGAAAAAGTAAGCAGACACAGCAAAGCAATTTCATCCACAACATGCAGTGAAAACTACGAAAAACCCGGCACACAGCAGTAAAGTAAACACCGGCCTATCCTAGATCTAGAGTTGGTTGTCCTAGCACATCATCTAAAGTGTGTGAGAAAGGTCGTGTGGCTGGGATAGATCCTAAAGTGGGTGATCAATTAATGTTGTCTAAAAGTTTGGATTTGTTAAGGCTTAGAAGGGGGGGTTTAGATTAAAATTTAAGTATTAATGAATTAAGAATTTTAATTAAACATATTTTAAAAGTTAATTGATTGCTACCTTTGTTTCACACCGAGGCCGTGAAGTTTATTTCACCTTTCTTGGGGCTAAGCTAATAGCCTCGTAGGCCTGGGTTACCCAGTAGCAATCGGGGTTGATTAAGTTATTTAAATTGGTTAGAATTAAAAAAGGTGGATTAATATAAAGAAATGAGTTAATTACTGATTTTAAAGCTTGATTAATTTAAGTTTGCCATTAATTGATTCGTGGCGTTGTGCCACCAGGCTCGAGGAACCAGCCTCCTTAGGACACTTAGCCCCGCAGCCCGGAGTAGTCCAGCCGATAAACCAAATTAATGTAATTGAATTAGAGATTTTTAAAATGTTAAATAATTAAAGATTAATCTATTTTAAGATTTAACACCCCTTAGAATCCATTCGTGGCGTTGTGCCACCAGGCTCGAGGAACCAGCCTCCTTAGGACACTTAGCCCCGCAGCCCGGAGTAGTCCAGCCAATAAACTTCATCTTTAGGGTGGTTGTTGTGTTTTAAAGGATTTGTTAAATGTTTAGAGCATTAAACCAACATTTTCTGAATTTTAGAATGATTATAAGTTTTTTATGAATTTTTGAATATTTTAATCACTTAATTAAGGGGTTGAAAGTTGAATTTTTGATTAAGACCAAATTCTGGAATGTTTGTATTTTATTAAAATACTAGACCTTACTACGATCAGTTAGAAGGTAAGTACGTTGAAATCAGATTTTTCTACATTTTATTACGAAGGTTTGAAATTTTGAACTAGTTTTGACTTAAAGTTGACCGATTTGTTGACTTTTTAAAATATTATAGATTTATGGAATTTAATATTTTTAATAAATACTAGACATCACTATGAGTTGAATTCAAGTGAGTTTGGGTAATTTGGATTTTTCTAGAATTAGTTATGGATTATCGAAGTTTGGGCATTTTAATGAATTTTAGGAAATTCTTAATTAGAGGGCCTCTTTTGTGATTTTGCTTCAAACAAGTTCCCAATTTCTTGAAAACACCTCCAAAGGTCAGAAATGACCTAAGGAGGGATCCCCAAGTGTTTGGGAGATTTTGAGATTTTTTAATTATTATTAATTAATTATCTTAATTAAACATTGATTTTCACTTAAAATTAAATTAGGGTTTAAATTGCTGTAAAATCAAGGGGCTTTCAATTATCATAGATTAAGGACTGAATTCTGGTCAGTTTGAGGGTTTATATGTAATTTTTGGATTTAAATTGAATTTATTACAATTTTTAGAAGTTTTAAAGGCTTAATAAAGGGTTTAAGACTTAGAAAATTAATTAGGGGACCTAATGACCTCAAAAATCAGTGAAAATTTCTCTAGGGGCTGAGGGTGTCACTAAGTTCAAATGTTCAAAGTTTCAACTCAAGGGGAAGTAAATCCTAATTATTGAAATTTTTCTAAGTTTTCTATACATGAGTCCTTAATTATTGTCCTTAATTATGTCACTAGTTTTGAATAGGTTCAAATCAAAGTTCCCCTAACCCTTTGAGTAAACATGGCATGCATACACAAATAGCAAGCAAACAAGTCCTTAGGTCTAGGAGAGCCTAGGCTAGGTGGTGTGTGCACCTTAAGCATGCAATTAACTAATTAACATAATTAAGACAAAATTAGTGAATAATCATGGAATGATTATCCACTAATCATCCCCTTTATTTCTATTCAAATATGCTCAATCTACATTTAAGATTTCAAGTGACCTCTTAAACACTTAAAGATTTACATATATATAGTTTTAAAAAAATAGGTTTTAAAATATATATATATAAATAGATATATGTTTATATATATATATATATATATATATATATATATATATATGTATATATAATCAAATAATTAAAAATATTATTAGAATACATTTTTAATGGGTTGAAAAGACCACTGATCTCCAGGGAAGTTTGAAAATAATAAAAGATTTTCCTTGTATTTTTCAAAATACTTAATATTTAATTAAATATAAAAAAGGGTTAATATGCTCCAATAATTCTAAATACCATCAAAATCTACTCAAATAATATTGAAAATTTTTCTGGAGACCAGCCATGCACTCAACAACATGCATGCCAAATTTCAGATAAAAATAAATTATATATATATAATTAAAAATAAAATACATATTTCTGTATTTCTTAAATTACTAATAAAATAATAACCAAAAGGGTTTGATTTTATTTTTAAAATAAACTAGATGAAAAACTGAAGAAAATGATATATTATACTCATTTTTTGGTTGTATATTTAATTTACTATAATTTTTTAAAGTTTCTGTAATTAGAGTAAATTAAAACACATTTTTCTTAATTAAATGGCGGCGGTCGGACACGCGGCACGCTCGGATTGGCGGGATCGAAACCGCGCGACGGCGGGGACACGCGTCGGCCGTGGGCCGCTTCACGCGGTTTTCACTTAACCACGTCAGCGGCGCGTGGCAGCCGTTGGATCACAGCGGGTCTGATCCAACGGATGAGATCAAATCCCGCGGTTGATCTCTGCGGGACGAGATCAGACGGTGGGATTTGACTCCGCGGTTTCTGATCCGAGGGCTCAGATGTCACCGGACGGCTGATCGAACGACAGATCGAACGCGCGGTCGGATCAGACCGCGGAAGGGCTCGATCTTGACCGTTGATCGAGCGATCAACGGTCCAGAAAACGTACACTCACTGGAAACCGTGAGTAACGCCCTAGAAAACGTCTTTTGCCTCGTTCTCTCGATCGGAACGATCATTTTCAATGAAATTTTAAACTTAGATTGAAGACATGAACAGAAATCGTGGGGAAGGGTTCGCTTAGCCTAAAACATCCTAGATGAAGAGCTAAATAACCCTAGCTAATGTGTACTAAATCTAGAGTTTTAAGGGATTATACCACTGGATCTTCGATATCTCTGGATGGATGAGCTTGTAGATTGTCCAAGTGTAGATCCCCAGCGGAAATCCGAGCTCGAACACGCCTGGATCGACTGCTACAAGCCTGGGACGGTCTGGGTGGTGATTTCGCCAGAGAACTCGCCGCCGGTGACGGGCAACCACTTGGATTTTGTAGTGGGGATGTAGAGGAAGCTCTGGAGATCCAAAACGAATTGAGAACTCGCTCTGGGAGGCTAGGGTTAGTGAGAGAAGATGTTTTGATCAATAATCTCAAAAGTTGCCTTTCTCCCTATTCAAACGAGCTGGGCTAGATTGGATGGCTAGGATTGATGCAGGGGCTCCCTAGATGGTGCCACGTGTCCCTGGGAAAGCTGGAAGGCTGCGGAAAGGGCTGGACATGCCTCATTCCCATTGGGTGGACTTGGGATGAGTGGAGGAGACATTGCCACTTATGGCTAAACAAAGGGTGGAGCTCGGTTAGGGAGCCTATTAGGGAGCTTTAGGGCACTAATAGGTCGGCCTAAAGCAGCTTAAATCAAGGGAAAGGGGCTTAGCATGTGATAAAGCCTTCTAGAAGGGGTTTAGGCTTGAGTTTGACCAGGTTGACCAGTCAACAGGTCAAGGCTGGTGATGTGGCATGAAGGGAAGTAGGGGCAGCCAATGGGAGAGCTTCCAAGCCTAATCTCACACTCCTTGAAGTTAAATGGAGGGTTTGACCAATTCAAGGAGGGATTTAGGGCTTTGTTGACTTGGTTTGACCAGTCAACCAGGTCAAGGTTAGTGATGTGGCACTTAAGGAGGGAGAGGGATATTTGAAATGGTTCAATCAAGGGTCAAAGGTCAAAGTCAAGGCTAGAAAGGATGGGAACAAATGCCACCACAATTTTGACCAAGGATTGAGGGTTGACTTAGTCAAACCAAGTTGGGTTGAGCTCAAAATAGGTTTAGAAATGTTCAAGGCTTTGAATAGAATGATTTTAAGAGTTTGAAGATATTGATGTGGTTAAACGGGTTGGAATGGTTCATTTGAAACCTTAAGGGTTCATTGGGTCAAACCATGTTGACCGGGTCAACCAGGTTGACCCAAGGGGTGAGTCATGGCTGGATAAATTTGAAATGATACTTGAAAATCATTGGAGGTGGTCCCCAAGTATGGGGAGGTCAATTTGATCAAAATCCCTATTTGAGCCCTTAAGGGCTTGTTTGGTCAACCTGGGTTGACTTGGTCAACCAGGTTGACCCAGGGTCTGGGTTTGGGCTCAACAGGTTTGAAATGATATTTTAAGACCAATGGAGGTGGTTGGTTGGCCTAAAGAGGTCATTTGGGTCAAAACACCTATTTGGACCCTTAAAGGGCCTCTTGGGTCAAACCAGTTGACTTGGTCAACCAGGTTGACTCAAGGGTTGGAAATAGGTTCAAAAGATTTGGAATGACATTTGGAATTTGTTGGAGGTGGTTGCATCCCATTTGGAGCTCATTTGGTTTGAAATCCCTATTTGAGCCCCATAGGGGTATTTTGGTCAATTTTGACCTATTGGTCAACTATGGTCAAAAATGGGTCTGAAAAATGCAGTTTACTGCTCAATGGGTTAAAATCAAAGGTCTGGAAGTGATTGGAAGCTTGGATAAGGGTTCCAAGGTCAAGATCTCAAAGTGGTCATGCTTAGTGGCATAGGCTGTAAATATTTGAAGGTTTCACAGCCTTTGGATTTTAATTCAAATTCTGGGGTTAGAGTCCTCAGAATGAGCTCAAAGTTGGAGGGTAATCTCTAGAGACATGTCTTATCACTTTGCAAGTGATAGACCCTGAATCAGAGGCCATTTGACTGGGTTTTGAAATGTTTGAAAAATCTCTGAAAAGGGTGTTTAGGACAGGGCCTTAAAAGTTTGAATTTGAGTTTAAACTTCTGGATTTGGAATGGATTTTAAGTTTGAATGATTAGTATTGAAGTATCCAAATCATTTACAATCATGTGATGATTGTTAATGAATGGATGGGGTCAAAGCTAGATTGAAGTTTGGATCAAAGTCTAAGTTGAAGGTTGAATTGTCAAATTGATTGGATCAAAGTTTGGATATGTTTGAAATTTGAATTAATTTGGATTTGAATTGGATGGAGTTTGAGATTCAAATTGATCACAGGTAGGAATCAAATTGAAATTGGAGTGGATTAAATATAGGAATTGATTTAAAATTGAGGTTGATCAAGGGTGGAGATTGATTTGAAATTGGAGTGATTTTGAGATCTAGAAGAGTTCTAAGATCTAGGATTTAAGGGAATCCTAGGCTCTAGAATAAGCTCTAAGGTCTTGGATCTAGAAGGATCCTAAGGTCTAGAGTGGATCCTAGGGTCTAGGATTAAATCTGGATTTTGGATGGGTCTTAGTGACCTCATACAAAAATGAGGTCAACACATGTTAGTTCTTATTTCTAAATATATGTTTGATCCTCTTAAATAATATACACTGAACTTTAAAAAATGGCAGTACCGTAATATGACTATCATCCTGACAAGAGAATACTTGGATATCCGGCCAGACGGATGGTTAGATTATGCAGCAAAAAGGATTGCACAGTTGTAAGATGCCTAACATTAGTTTTTCCATCAGTTTCATTTACCATGACTTAATTACCACCAGTTTCTTGGCATTGATGCCATCTGCTTCTTATCAGGAATGCATAGAGATGCTACAATTGCTCTCTTTGTGAGGAGCACCTTAACTTGATTTTGCAATCAAAGCCTCCTTTTCATCCACGACAATTAAGAACATGTGCTGTTGTTGGAAATTCAGAGGATCTCTTGAAGACAGAATTTGGGCAAGAAATTGATGAACATGATGCATTCTTTAGGGACAATGAAGCTCCGGCTAATGTTGTACGTAATTCAATATTTATTTCTCTTCTTTACAAAAAAAGTTAAACTAAAGATTTTAAGATTCGCCAGTATATCATAGTGATGAAAATTGCTACAGTTTGAATATGGTGCCAAGCTACATTGCAAACTGTTTTGCTTTGGGCTGCATGCAGGGGCAGAACCAGCCTTTGTTCTTAGGGAGAGAAAATTTATAAAAAAAGAAAAATATATATAAGACAAAATTCAAAACAAATTCTTATATTACATTATAATTGTTAAATAATAAAATTGTAAGCTTTGCATTCAATTTTATATTTTTTGATAATGTTGTATCACAACTTCATTTGAATTCCAATATTGATTATTAACTTCCTAATTTGTCTGCATGTATTTAGATTTTATAGTTGACAATATTTTATGAAATATTTTCCATCTAAACTATCAATGATGATTGACATGTTTCAAGTTTAAATTTTCAAAAGTATTTAAATATGGACTTCTTAATGCCTCACTTTAACTAAAATTGGAGCTTGTGGAGTTTTCTTTCAATCTTGCCTAAATGTTTGTATTTGAAATATCTTTCCAATTGCTAATTCTTCAACAATTTTTGGTGTTAAAGAAAAATTAGATCTTTAATAGCGAGTTTCAATAAATAAAATTTTGAGACTTAAAAATAAGTGTTCTGTGAGAACCTGTCAACCTCCCTTTGTGTTAAAGTCAATGTCATTGCTAATCAAATGAAAACTGATGGTGAACTTAAGCCTAAAGAAATTGTTCTGAAACAAGTTTTGCTATGTTTTACTTGGAAGTTTGATTATATATATTTTTATTTTTTTTATTTTAAAGTTTGATTATATAGTTACTTTGATGAAAGAGTCCAAACTCCAAAGGCTTATTTGCATTTTTATTTGATGAATTAAAGAAATATTTGATATAGCGATGGACAAACTTGCTGCAAAGCATACTTGCATAAATGAATATTTCCTTCTCTCCCTTTAACTAAACTAGAATTGTTATTTTTGTTTTGCATACGAAGTATGTGGATGAAATGCTTGCGACCACAGTCAAATTTTTTTGGATATGCTTCTAAAGCTTTTAACATAATCTTAGGAGTAAAATGAAGATTGAAGAAGAGGCTTACTGGATAAGACAAGCCAAAGAATGGAAGAATGAAAGAAGATGACAGCTACGATCGTGGACGGCCGACGAGTATCAATTGCGGGCTGCTATAACGTCGATTGTAGATGCACACGCAGGAAGAAGATGGAGTTGGCTGCCGGGAAGGGATCGAGAGCTGCTCACGGCACAAAGAAATACAGTACGGCTGCTTGTGGATGCATTGTGCTAGGACTTATCAAATTTGATGTTGATGATAGAGTGGGAAGGAGATTAAAGGAGCTAGAGATGGAGATGAAGGTAGAGGAGAAGCACGGTGGAAAAATATTGAGTTTTTTTGTGGACGCACACACTGATTCTTTCAACTCCCATCATGTAATGCACTGTAATGATGCATATTTGCTACATCGAGTCAAGATCTTCTTCCTAAGGAAGGGCATCATTTGTAATCAATTGCGAACACTAGTGGATTCATTTAAAATGGGTTAGACCGCGTAGTTTTTCTACTTTTCAGAGGTTAATTTCCATATAAAAATTATGGTGTCTATTATAACACTATAATCATACTCATTTATTTGTTTGTGATGGATCTTCTTACAAAGTTAAGATGCTAAATTATATCACTCTCTACTGCTACGAATCTTCAAGGACGCAACATGTACTAAATAGCTGCATTAGAAAGCAGTAAGAAAGCTATCTCAAATAAAACCTTAGTTGCTTAAATTCATCTAACTGTGAACCAATTTCTAGCCAATTCAATCAAACACTAAAACCATTTTACTCGAGAACAAAATTTTTTTGATGAACTAGAGATTAAACTGTTGAATTGTGTGTTTTGGTTGAACCTTCAAAATCGAATTTTATGTTTAACATCATCGTTTTTTTATTAGAATGTTGAAAATAGCTACACTTCAAAAATAAAATGAAAGAACATGGAGTAATCAAATTTAAATAATGCGATTAATAAAATTGATTTGAATTGATACGTCATCACAAAATTATCTTGATTGGGCACGAATCTCGAGGTAGAATCAGTTCATAAACATCAAAAATTAAATTCGAGGGCATATGAACTCCGATTTCAGCGAGCTTATAGTCAAACTGAGCGTCTCAGAAATACAAATCCAACGACACCAAATTCGACCCAATCCAAGCTCAAATGAGTCCGAATCAAGGACCCAAAGCACTGTTAGAAGGTTCAAACCGCAATTTCAATTACCAAACGGTCTCCGATTTTGAAGAGCTTATACTCGAATCAAACAGCTTGATGAGTCAAATCCAACGAGCCCAAGATCTCCAAATTCCGACATCATTAAGGCCTTCAAATGCCCAACGAACAGTGCAAGATCAAAGGATTCAATATCGGCCGTCCATTCAAAACACTCCCAATTCGCCCCTGATCTCACGCCTATTTATGGGCTATGCCACTCCAAAAAAACTATAAATAGAGCCTTCATTCTACACCAAAGGGGCTCAAGTGAAGAGAGAAAAAAAGAAGGGAAGAAGAGGAGAAAGGGGAAAAGGAGAATCCTCTCCTCCTCGACCACCGCCGGAGCTCTTCCCGCCGCCCGAACATGCCGGGATTCTACCAGATATTTGGGTGAACGCCAGTATTCTTCCCAACTTTCATGGGATGTGGAAATTCTTCTCATTTAACGACAGAGTTCCCTCCTGACGCCGAAACTCCGCCCAAGTGAGGCCGAATTTCTCCTCTACCACCAACAGACGTCGGACTTCTACCCGATGTCGGACCTTCACTCTTAGCCAAGTCTCTACCCGATGCCAGACTTCTACCGATTATCAGACTTCGTTGGACGTCTACGCGAAGATGGATTTCCTTCGATTGTTGGACTTCTACCTGACGTCGTCCTTCTAATCTTCGTCATCAGACAACAGTTCTTTTGATCTCTGTCGCCAGCCGACTACGGTCCTCTTGACTTATGTCGCCCACTGAATACAGTCCTTCCGACCTTCATCGCCAACCAACTACGGTCCTTCTGACTTACGTCGCCCGCCGACTACAGTCCTTCCGACCTCCATCGCTATCCTACTACGGTCATACTGACTTACGTCGCTCACCGACTACAAGCCTTCCGACCTCCGTCGCCCGCCGACTATGGTCCTCCCGACCAAACGAACATTTCAATAGTGATTATTTGTATTTACATCATGTAATGTACTCCATAAGATGTACATCAAGCTAAGACCTTCCACCAAGGAAGGGCCTCATTTGTAATCGACTGCAATACTAGTGGATTCATTCAAACTGGGCTAGGCCCCGTGATTTTTCCCCCATTTAGGGGTTTTTCATGTAAAAACATTGGTATCTCATGTGAATGCTAGACCCTCTCTCTTATCTGATTGCATGCCGGATTTTCATACAATGCTAAGACGATAAACTTTATATTTCTCTACCGTCATGAATACTCCAAGACGCAACAGTTTGGCGCCGTCTGTGAGAAAGTGATTCCCGACTGGGAGGTATTTAGTGCTCTAATCTCAAAAGATCACACATAACATCAATATCATAAGAAGCAGATGCGGACTGGGGGGCAACTTTGACTCAAACCATGGTCAAATAGATCCTCCAATACCTTCAACATCAAGTTGTTATTTCAGGAATATCCGAGCAAATGCAAGGATACTTCAAATCAATTACAAGCTTTATACAGTCCCTTGTTGGACTTCTACTCCTTGGGCAATGTCTTAATCTCGACCTCAAAAAGGCAGTAACGGTCTAAAAATAGACCATTCTTCACCTTTGATTCGGGATACACGTGGCATTCACCCCCTCCCGATCAAGGTAAAATTGATCCCAAGGGGATCCGATTCAACCTCTTCCACACAGGTTAACGTCGTCGAGCAGGGCTCCAATATACAACCTCGGAAAGGTCTCACATCCTTGGTGGATTCTCCCGACCTCTTCCACACAGGTTAACGTCGTCGAGAAAAGGCTCCGACATACAACCTCAGAAAGGTCTCACATCCTTGGTGGATTCTCTCGACCTCTTCCACACAGGTAAACGTCGTCGAGCAAAGGCTCCGACATACAACCTCGGAAAGGTCTCACATCCTTGGTGTATTCTCCCAACCTCTTCCACACATGTTAACGTCGTCGAGAAAAGGCTCCGACATACAACCTCGGAAAGGTCTCACATCCTTGGTGGATTCTCTCGACCTCTTTGACATAGGTTAACGTCGTCGAGAAAAAGCTCCGACATACAATCTCAGAAAGGTCTAACATCCTTGGTGGATTCTCTCAACCTCTTCCACACAGGTTAACATCATCGAGTAAAGGCTCCGACATACAACCTCGGAAAGGTCTCACATCTTTGATGGATTCTCCCGACCTCCTCCACACAGGTTAACATCATCGAGAAAAGGCTCCGACATATAACCTCGGAAAGGTCTCACATCCTTGGTGGATTCTCTCGACCTCTTCCACATAGGTTAACGTCGTCGAGAAAAAGCTCCGACATACAACCTCAAAAAGGTCTCACACCCTTGGTGGATTCTCTCGACCTCTTCCATACAGGTTAATGTCGTCGAACAAATGTTCTGACATACAACCTCGGATAGGTCTTACATCCTTGGTGGATTCTCCTGACCTCATCCACACAGGTTAACGTCGTCGAGCAGGGCTCTAACATACAACCTCGGATAGGTCTTACATCATTGGTGGATTCTCTCGACCTCTTCCACACAGGTTAATGTCATCGAATAAATGTTCTGACATACAACCTCGGATAGGACTTCTACTCGATGTTGAACTTCTACCCGACATCGGACTTCTCCTCATCGTCGGACTTCTGCTCATCAATGAACTTTCGTCGGTCTTCTACCCAACGTTGAACTTTTACCCGGTGTCGGACTTCTTCCTGTCGTCGGACTTCTGCTCGTTAGCGGACTCCTACTCGTCGTCAAACTTCTGCCCGTCAACGAACTTTCATCGGTCTTCTGCCCAAGGCCTTACTTCTACCCGACATCAGACTTCTCCTTGTCGTCGGGCTTTTGCTCATCAACGGACTACTACTATTCATCGACTTCTCGCTCGACTGCTACTTGCAACGCACACTCAAACTCTCTCCTTTGGCTCCGCACTCAATCGTTGACTGCTAATGGGCTTCAACTCGATCGTCCATCGCCAGTAAACTTCCGCTCAAATGGCATTAGAAATCCTGTAAGCTTCCGCATGCGAGGAGGGGAGCTAATTAAAGCAGGAGAAATTTCCCGCTCATAAATAGCGGAAGCCTCAATCGCCAGAAAGCCGGAGGGAGGAGAAGAAATTCCATAAGCTTCTACACGTGAGGAGGGGCGCTAATTCGAGCAAGAGAAATTTTTCGCTCGCAAATAGCGGAAGCCTCAACCGTCAGAAAGCCGGAGGGAGGAGAAGAAATCCTGTAAGCTTTTTCAAGCGAGGAGGGGCGCTAATTCGAGCAGGAGAAATTTCCAGCTCACAAATAGTGGAAGCCTCAACCGCCAGAAAGTCGGAGGGAGGAGAAGAAATCCCGTAAGCTTCTGCACGCGAGGAGGGGCGCTAATTCGAGCAGGGGAAATTTCCCGCTCGCAAATAGCAGAAGCCTCAGCCGTCAGAGAGTCAGAGGGAGAAAGAGAGAGAAGGTTCAAGCTTTCTAAAGGCCTAAGGGGCCTATTTATAGGTTTTGGAGAAAGAAGGGGGAAGTTATTAAAATTTTTGAAATTCTAGATTTTTCTAAAAAAATTTTGATTTTTTTTTGGATTTTTTCTGAATTTTTTGGACCCAAAAATAGCAAAAAAATTCAATTTCTCCGTATATGGGGACCACAAAGGCGGTGGGCCAAATCGACCTTCCTCTCTCCTCGAAACAGCGCGGACAGTGCATGGATCCGCAGATTTTTCATGCGGATCGCAGATGCGGCAACCTGGCAGTCGCTGGACGCGCGGACAAGCGTGCTGCTCGCGCAAGGCTCACGGAAACACGCGAACCGGTGCTCTGGGCGTGCTGGGCACGCTAGGTTCGCCGAACCCGCAAAGCTCGACACACACGGGGCGCGCAAGGCGCGGGAAGGGGGGAAGGGGGGCATCGCGCGACCGCGGGAGAGCCGGTCGCGGTTAGGCCGGTTCTTCTACCCAGTCCATTTCGGAGCCGTTTTTCGCACCGACAAGTCCAAATTCGACTTTTTTGGGGTCCGAATGACCGTTTTTTGACGTCCCGGACTCAATTTTGACATTTTCAAGGCCATTCGAGGCCGCCACACACAAGAATAATTCTGAATCACTCGAGAAAATTCTTTAAAATTTGTGACGCATATTTTCGGACTCCTGGAGCTTGGACGTCCTAAAATAGGGGGCAACTGATACGTCATCACAAAATTATCTTGATTGGGCACGAATCTCGAGGCAAAATCAGTTTGAAAACATCAAAAATTAAATTTGAGAGCATATGAACTCCGATTTCAGCGAGCTTATAGTCAATTTGAGCGTCTCAAAAATACAAATCCAACGACACCAAATTCGACCCAATCTGAGCCCAAATGAGTCAGAATTAAGGACCCGAAGCACTGTTGGAAGGTTCAAATCACAATTTGAGTTACCAAATGATATTTTGAAGAGCTTATACTCGAATCAAACATCTCGACGAGACGAATCCAACGAGCCCAAGATCGCCGAATTCCAACATCATTATGGCCTTCAAATGCCCAACAAACGGTGCATGATCAAAGGATTCGATATCGGCCATCCATTCAAAACACTCCCAATTCGCCATGATCTCACGCCTATTTACGGGCTATGCTACTCCAAAAAAACTAGAAATAGAGCCCTCATTCTACACCAAGGAGGCTCAAGTGAAGAGAGAGAAGAAGAAGGGAAGAAGATGAGAAAGGGGAAAAGGAGAATCCTCTTCTCCTCGACCACCACCGGAGCTCTTCCCGCCGCCCGAACACGTCGGGATTCTGCCAGATATTTGAGAGAACGCCAGTATTCTTCCCAACTGTCACATTTAACGACAAAGTTCCCTCCTAATGCCGAAACCCCGCCCAAGTGAGGCTAGATTTCTCCTCTGCCACCAACAGACGTCGGACTTCTACCCGATGTCAGACCTTCACTCTTCGCAAAGTCTCTACCCGATGCCAGACTTCTATCGGTTATCGGACTTCGCTGGACGTCTACGCGAAGATGGATTTCGTTCCATTGTTGGACTTCTACCTGACGTCGTCCTTCTAATCTTCATCGTCAGACAACAGTTCTTCTGATCTCCGTCGCCAGCCGACTACGGTCCTCTTGACTTATGTCGCCCAACGAATACAGTCCTTCCGACCTTCGTTGCCAACCGACTACAGTCCTTCTGACTTACGTCGCCCGCCGACTACAGTCCTTCCGACCTCCGTCGCCAGCCGACTACGGTCCTACTTACTTACGTCGCCAGACGCAGAGAAACGTCCGGTCGAGCCAAGATCTTCCTCCTAAGGAAGGTCCTCATTTGTAATCAATTGCGAACACTAGTGGATTCATTTAAACTGGGTTAGACTCCATAGTTTTTCTACTTTTCAGGGGTTTCCATATAAAAATTATTGTGTCTATTATAACACTATAATCATACTCATTTATTTGTTTGTGTGTTAGATCCTCATACAAAGCTAAGATGCTAAATTATATCACTCTCTACCGCTACGAATCTTTAAGTACGCAACATGTACTAAAAAGCTGCATTAGAAAATAGTAAGAAAGCTGTCTCAAACAAAACCTTAGTTGCTTAAATTCATCTAACTGTGAACCAATTTCTGGCCAATTAAATCAAACACTAAAACCATTTTACTCGAGAACAAAAATTTTTTTTGATGAACTAGAGATTAAACTGTTGAACTGTGTGGTTTGGTTGAACCTTCGTGATCAAATTTTATGTTTAACATCACCATTTTTTTATTAGAAGGTTGAAAATAGCTACACTTCAAAAATAAAATGAAAGAACAAGGAGTAAATCAAATTAGAATAATGCGATTAATAAAATTGATTAGAACCAATATAAAAACATGAAGAGCTCCAAGTTAAGTCTTTACATCAAGTACTTAGTACATCTGTTTCATCAAAAGATACAAAATAACCAAACAAATAAATAATTTTCTATAACGAATTACGTATGAGTAAAGGGACATTTAATTGATGTTCAGTGAATAAGATAAGTGACAAGAAGGACTTGACAAATAGGTGCTCTTTTAAGACTCGGCAAGAAAACGAGCTAAATAATTTATTAACTTGGAGATAGCGTTTTCTCATAAAAAGGAAAACAAATTAATTGCAGGAGAAAGCTTGACCCTTTAATAGCTTAAGAGAAATTATTAAAAGAAGATAATATTAAAAACATAACTTCTAAAGTTTCATTTGTGATTTATCAATTAAAAGCATAGCGTTTTCGTGCTTAATCAAAATAATTTTTTTAAAAAATATATCAATTATGTCATTAGGTTTAGTCCCTTGTTCAACTTAATTAGAAGCATTGAATCACGAACCCCTATTTCTTTCGTTTTCATATCCAGTTTGACTTTCACACCTTTTGAAATAAATAAATGATCTTTAGTTATAATTAATTTCAAGAAATGTTAATGACTGAATTATAATATCATAATAGAAAATTAATGAAATTGAATAGCTATCGATGCATAATCATCTTTTATACATAAAGGTCATAAAGCAGCTATATCAAGCAATAATACCGAGTTGTACCGAGTTTTTTCTCGGAAAAACTCGATACAACATTCGTATAACTCGGTATTGCTCGGTATAACTCGGTATTGGGTCTTCACGTGATGGTATTCCTCGTTATTGTTATGTATTGCTTGGTATTTCTCATTTTTTGGCGTGATTTGGCCTCCAACCGGACGTTCCTCTATGTCCAGTCGGAGGACGTAATAATTGGGCCGACTCTCCGCTCGTTTTACAGAAGCCTTCGCCGAACTTTCCTCCTCCGTCGCCGGCTCTCTCCCCCACCTGCAAACAAGGCCGAACTCAAGGCCTTTCTGCGAGTGGCCTCAACCTAGGCGACTGCAAGCCCCTTGTCCGATTCTTGCCTATGCGTAAGGATCTGCTCGACCTCCCTACGTCTGATCCCACTTTCAAGTTGATTTCTAAGTGAAAGAGGAGCTGTACCAATTGCATTTGTTGTTTATGTACAACATTAATATTATTATATATTATTTAGATATTATATAGGTTATATCATATAACATTTATATAATAATATATAATGCTATGAATATTTGTATTTATATAAAAAATAAAAATAAATTACATCGTCATCAATCAACAATTGAAGGAAGTCCCGGGGTTGATACGGTCCCCCGAAGCCCTTGGCCGTCGAGCTGATCCGGCCGAGGGATTGAAAACTCGAAGACACTAATAAGATCGATTCGCTCTCCCAATCTCCTCACCGTTGATTTGATCCGGCCGAGTCGAGCACTCCCTTACCTCCCAGCACCGGGGAGGGGACGCCGGGAGGCTGCCGAAATTTTCTCAAAAATCCTGAACTTAGATGAAATTTGGAAACAAACACAGATTTCATTAATCAAATTAATGATGATTGACCAAATTAACATAATTGAACAAGTTAAATCAACACATTTGAACATTTAATTTAAAGTCTATTAATTCACCACAGCCAAACGTAATCAACTAAGGCCATTTGATTTTAAATTAACATGTAATCAATGAACCAGTTAATTTAAAAATCTGAAGTTTTATTCAAACTAATTCAATTAAATCTAATATTAGTTTTAAAATTAGATTTAAGAGGAGAACTTAATTAATTTTATTTGAAATTTTGATTCCGTAAAATTGAATAAACAAATTTAAAAATAAGATTAAAATTCATAAAACTAAAAAAATCAGAACCTTGAATAAATTAAACTTTAACCTAAATTAAAAAAATTAATTAAGCAAATCAAACTTAATATATGTAATTTTAAAATACACTTAAAATCTAAGCTAACCAACTGAACAATTGATTATAAATTGAAACTTACTTTCAATTCAAAATTCACTTAATTAAATTCATATAATTAATTCAATAAAAATAAAAATAAATGCATAAATAAAATGTTTCCACTATTCAATCCAACCTATATATAAACTACTTGGTGATCTCCAAATAATGGGCAGTTCTCAAAAAGTGGTGAAACAGCTCAAACTACTTGGCAGCTTTCACAAACAACAACTCTATGGCAGCTCTCAAAAAAAAAAAAAATTTAGCATCTCTCTAATAGCAACCCCCAAAATCACTCAAGGTACTCAGCAGTAACCTAAAATTGCATTTATTTGTGGGCTCCCTGAACTACTGCAAGTACCACGTACCTGCAAGCAAACAAACAAAAGTCAGTACAATCACAAATAAAATCAAAAGCTCAAATAGTATAATTCTAATTATTGTTGTGAAGTGCTAGAAAGCAAGTAGAGCAACAAACTACTGTAGTAGAAAATGAACTACGAACATGAAAACAAGACACTAATATTTTCGTCGAGGGAGTAAAATGTCTAAAGCTATGTCTTAGCTAATCTGAATCATGTAGGTTACTTCTAATATAAGCAGTAAATCCTATCAACAATTCTTTAACTAAATATATATTTTTTAAGTGAAGCAATAAATTCTAAAAATTCCTTTGGCTACTTTCAATGAAAGCCCTAAGTCCAATCTTTAGGGGTAATAACTAGGAAACAACCTAACCCTAAACCCCTCTTTGGGCATCTTAGCCTATAGGACTAAGCTGTAAGACCCGCAATTTGGGCTACTTCTAAGAGAAGCAATAAGACCCGCGTGTTAGGAAACTTCTAAACGAACGACTCTATAATCAAAACTCAAATCTCTTTGGGCATCTTAGCCTACAGGACTAAGTTGTAAGACTTGTCATTTGAGCTACATTTAAGTGAAGCGGTAAGACCCACATTTTAAGGAACTTCTAAATGAATGACCCTATAACCAAAATAATTAAACCACTTAGGCTACTTAGCTTATAGGGCTAGGTCGTAAGATACATCACTAGGAAACTTCTAAGGAAGCCATAAGACCCACTCATATTCAAATTCTTTGGGCTACCTCTAAAAGAGGTCGTAAGTCCCACTATCAAGACAACTCCTAATTGGAGCTGTAAGCCCCAAACTAAACAAATTAATAGGCAACTTCTAAGGAAGTCATAAGCCCTATTTAAAATTAAATAACATGGGTAACTCCTAATTGAGCCGCAAGCCCCAAACTAAATAAATTAATGAGCAACTTTTAAGGAAGCTATAAGCCCAACCCAAACTAAACTAAATTAAATTAAAATTCAGACATCTTCACTTCAGTCTACTCGGGATCCCTAAGAGGAGACAACCCATGACTCTTAATCAGATTCCCTAGACACTACAATCAATGATTGTTAGTGTTGGTATACTAAACCCACGGTAATGTCCGGGATGACGGAACCATGGGATCTTGATCGGGTGTACCTTCATCCCCCATAACTAAAATTAAATATATGTTGTACATTCACACACTTCTTGTACGAAGCTATGTATGTTTCATCCTTAATTGAGAGTTGTCTTCTAATGCGTTAGGAGGGGTAATTAACTATAAGGGCTTGCACTTATAGGAAGTAGAACTCAGATCTAAAAAAACCCTGATTTATTAACAGGGGAAATTTGGTTAAATGTTAAACTCAATCTACCTCCGGGAAAATTAAACAGAATCCCTAAGTTCATGAGAGCGGGGTTCGTATCTTATTAATTATTTAAAAGATAATTTTTCTAGAGCGAACATTTGGCCCCCTCTAAAAAACATTTTTCCCTAATTTTATCAATCCTAGGCATTTTTTCCATCCCCCAGAAAAATAAAATATTATCGTAGATGCACAACAATATAGTTAGAATACTACGTCTTAGCGTTGCACATATATCCAGCTCACGCACAGAGAAACACAAAATTTTTACATGGAATGCAGAAAATTTAAAACATCCTAAGAAGTTATAATTGATCTCAAGCAGTTAATACTTGCAATTTAAAATTTTCAATCACTCACAACACAGAGTGTAGAAAATAAATAGATAATTAATCAATTCTAAGGTAGCAACCAGCATGCAGTGAAAACCACAAAAAATACGGCACATAACTGCAAAAAAATAAACACCGGCCTAGCCTAAAATTAGAGTTGGTTTTTCCTAGCAAACCATCTATAGTGTGTGTAAAAGGGTGTATGATTTGGATGTCTTATATAGGATATTTAATTGAAGATGTTTAAGGTTCTGGTTGGTTAAAAGGTTTAAGGGAATATTTAAGTTTGAGTTTAAATATTAATGGTTTAAAGTTAAATTTAAAGTATATTTTAAAGGGTTATTGGTTACCACCTTTATTGCTCACCTAGGACGTGAAGTTTATTTCACTTTCTTTGGGACTAATTTAATAGCCTCGTAGGCCTGAGTTACCTTGTAGTAACCGGTATAATTAAGTGACTTAGGTTGATTAATGTTTAAAAGTTAATAAATTTTAATTAAAGTTGGTTGATTGCTGGTTTTAATGTTGATTAAAGACTTTTGGAATTTTAAAGTGATTTTTAAGTTTTAAGAATTTTCGGTTATTTTAATCATTTAATTAAGGGGTTAAAAATTAATTTTTGATTAAGATTAAATTCTGAAAAGTTAGAATTTTTATAAAATATTAGACCTTAAGTTGAGTTGTTAGATACTAAATTTGCTAGATTTGTATTTTTCTACATGTAGTTATGAATGTTTGAAATTTTAACTTGATTTTGACTTAAGTTTGACCAAAAGTTGATTTATCAAAGTTTGATGCAAACGACCATTCTAAAAAAAAATTTGAATTTTAGAGGGGATATTTTTAAATATTTTGGATATTTTGCCCCCTCTAAAAAAAAAATTTTTCCCTAATTTTATCAATCCCAAGCGTCTTTGTCTATCCCTCGCCAAAAAAAAAAAAATTACCGTAGATGCACAATTCTCTTCCAATCTTTGGGGATCCGCCCATGGTAGTATCTAAACCTCTCAGGAGCAGAACCAGCCCTAATTTTCAGGGGGGGCAAACTTATAAGACATATATGTCGAGGGTCCAAGGGGCAGTGTCCCCTATCGGGGTTCGACCTGTTGGGGGCAATTATGTAAAGACCATAGTATTTTAAAATTTTTAAGGGGGGGGGGGGGGCAATTGCCTAAAAACCCTTGTAATAAATACTAAAAAATGAATAAAATTGGATAAATTACCTAAAAACATCATATAAAAAATTTAAAAAAAAAAATTGAGGGGGGGCAATTGCCCCCCTAACACCCATTGGGTTCCGCCCCTGAAACCTCTATTTGTTAAAAATCACTTATGGTCATCAATGGAACCTCCAACCAATCATGCTTGTTCTCTTCCACTTATTTTGGATTTAAAAATTTTTATGTTTCATAAAATATACATATTCTAATTGCTCGTGGAGTATCACCGTAGATGCATAATTCTCTCTACCTCTATCTTCCACTACATCTTCATGCAACAATCTCATTATAAAAGTCTAACTTTCGGTGGTTTTGATAAATTAATTTTGAATTTTTGTTAGTTAAAAAACATATGAAAAAATATATATTTTTGGCAAGTCAAAATTAAGAAAAAAATATAAATTGCTTTCAACAAATGAAAATAATCATGAAAAAAAAATTCAATGAAATATTTTTGTTGCGGGCTAGAATATACGCAACAATAGAGTTAGAATACTACGTCTTAGCGTTGCACAGATATCCAGCTCACACACAGAGAAACACAAGATTTTTTACAAGTGGTCTGACGGAGCTTAGGGCATCAGGTGGTTGTCTGACGGAGCACAAGGTGTCTGGTGGTGGTCTGACGGAGCTTAGGGCATCAGGTGGTTTCTGACGGAGCACAGGGCGTTAGGTGGTGGTCCAACGTAGCACATGGCGTTAGGTGGTGGTCCAACGGATCACAGGGTGTCATATGGTTTGGCAGAACTCCGACGGTGGTTCGCCAGAACTCCGATGGTGGTCGAGGAGGCAAAGCGGCAAGAGCGATCTTCGATCTCTCTCTTGATTCCTTAGGCTTAAGGATCCCTTTCCCAAGAGAAGAGGGGGCTCTATTTATAGATTTTTGGGAGTGGCATGGCCGTAAATAGGTGGAGGATCAAGGGCAAGTTGGAGTGGTTTGGATGGGCGGCTGATATTGAATCCCTTGATCGTGGAGCATTCGCTAGCTATTTGAAGGCCTTGATGATGTTGAAATTCTATGATTTTGGGCTTGTTGGATTCATCTCGTCGAGCAGCTCGATTCGAGTTTAACCATATCATGTTTGAAAACCTTTTGGTAATCTAAATCATGGTTTGAACCTTTCAAACATGCTTCAGGTATTTGATTTGGACCCATTTGGGCTAAGATTGAATTGAATTTGATGTCGTTGGGTTTGTATTTCTGAGATGTTCAGTTTGACTGTAAGTTTGCTGAAATCGGAGTTCGAATGCTCCCAATTTAATTTCGGAAGTTTCCAACTTGATTTTGCCTCGAGATTCATGCCAGATCAAGATAAATTTTTGTTTAGATGTCTTCATTTTTATTTTTCGTTTACCTTTTTATAACTTGTTAATGTATTTTCTTTATCAAAATGATTTTCTTGTAGTTTCAAATGATTTTTGATTAATTATATTATCCTTTTTTTTTTTTTTTTGAAGCAGACTATCAAGGCCTAAAAAATATAAATAAAATGAACTATCCAGACCCGACTGATGTCATGACCATCGCCATACTGGTCATTATTGTCATTCTCATTTTCTATCTATTTTTTGTGTGTTCTAATGATCCTACTCCACGTCAGGATACCACGCTCAGGACCTGACCTAATTATGCTGAGGCCATACGTCAGGACCCATGGGCAGACTCTGTAGACTGTTGCTCAATATGCCAATCCTGAAGATAGCCCTACTGAATTAGTTTCATTTGAGCAAGTTGGTTTAGAATGAACTAATGAAGATAGCCCTACTGATTTAACATCCCAAACTATTAGTTTAATTGTCTACATACCTCAATATCATGTCCATAACTTTAATCAAAATGGTAGTATTGGACCAAAATTTTCAGTGTTTAGCCATAGTGTATTAAGCCACTTAATGGTTTCCTCATCTCAAATGGTCATCTAAACATTAACACGAGATGTATTTAGTGTGGTGTACTCTTTTTATTATTTATAATCACGCAATTGCTAAGGTCAATAAGAAGACCCTAGTTTCTCAGTTATTCATGCTTTCTCAATTATAATTTTTAAGAAGCACCTTTTTAATCATTCTTTTGTTCATAAGATGGGTTTTCAAACTATTTTTTATGTGCATTGAAAGCCTGATCGATAATAATTTGTTCTTTCACTCTATGAATAAGATCATCATAGGAGTGAATAGTCTCTTAGATCAATGAGGAGAATAATGATCTAGGACAAAGTTCTCCAAAAAAGACACCCCACAAAACATGAGAATCACTCTTAAAATTCAATAAAAAGATCCCCCTCCACTTTAGGATACCACACTCAGGATCTGGCTTAATTATATTGTGGCCATACGTCAGGACCCACGGACAGTCTTTGCAGATTGCTGCTCAATATGCCAATCCTGAGGTGGAGGGGGATAAGTAGAGCACAGGAAAAATAAATAGAAAATGAGAATGACGATAATGATGAGTATGGAGATGGTCATGACATCAGTCGGGACTATATAGCTCATTTTATTTATATTTTTTAGGCCTTGATATTCTGCTGCTGCAAAAAAAAAAAAAAAGATAATATAATTAATCAAAAATAATTTGAAACTAAAAGAAAATCATTTTGATAAAGAAAATACATTAACAAGTTATTGATCAAACAAATTGAATAGTCAATGCAATTCAAAAAATTTAATGTACTTAATTAGTGCTCTGGTTGTTCTCTTGCCATATTGTGAACTAAGATTTATCAGTTACATAATGAAATAAATTCACAAGAAATAATATTTTAGGCTTACAACATAGTTATCTGGACTCCTTTGCATTATATCTCATTTGATGGTTATTTTTCCATTATGGTCAAGGGAATCAAAAAGCTTTTGTAAGCAATAAAAAAAATTTATGTAAATGAAAGGGGAGGACAGTCCATTGATTATGCAGATCCAAAAATTGGTAAGAAAATAAAAATAATAATTGTAGTCTTTCGCTGAAATATGTAACTACAAAGAGAAAGAAAGCATAAGAGAAAATAAATTCGTTGAAATTATTGACTCTATACCGTCCATATTCAATTCAAAAATGATTTCGTGATAATACAAATATGTCTATATAAAATCAAGAGAATAAAACAATAGTGAAAATACAATAAAATAGAAATATCCTTACTAATGGGTATATATTACATTAATAAATATAAAAAATTCTTAGTATAAATATTCTAAGATAATGAATAATTTCAATAACTCTCTATTTGGTTAAAGGAATTCAAAACTTATGGCTGTTTTAAAAAAAAATAATAATATATTTTATAGCAATTTGGTTGGTTTTAAAAGATGTTCATGAGTTTAATTTTTATATATTAATAGCAGCAAGATTGATGCATGATATTTTGTGTTATTTGAGTATTAAAAAATTAATATTATTGGCAATGCTAATATAATTCAAAATTGGTGGGCTAGAAAATTCCAGGACATAAAACCGTTGATCGGAGAGTTTAAAAGAAGTGGGAAATCTCTTCAAAAAAAAAAAGGCGGCCAGGTGCTTGTACGAGCTACTGAAAATTCTGCAGTGTAGTCCATCAATTTCTACCATCAGAATGACTCCTATTTCTTGGAGTATTAAAAATTATAAAATGATGCACTTATGTTTGATGGAATTTGTGCTAATATACATGTCTATATAAGGCAAGAGAATACAACAATAATGGAAATACGATAAAATAGAATATCCTCAATAATGAAGATATATATGATAGATCTTTACTATAAATATTATATAACCGTAATAGAAAGAAATAAGAAAACTTAATTTATATGATATATACTGAGATTTATTATTTTTTGCATTGGTAATCAATATGGTAACTTGTGAATGAATGAAAGAATTGCAACCACAATGATCGGTCACATAACAAAACCCACCAACCAACATGAGCAAAAAGTGACTTCCATTTAACAAATCAATTCAAATGACACATATATATCACAATCCAATTCGAGCTTCATCAAAAATAAATGATTATCTTTTTCTATATGAGGGAATTCAACCTGATGGAATAAATCAGCATACAAATCTTGAAAAATAAATAAATATGTCATAGTAACCCATTCAATCAGGCCAAATTCAAGATGGAAATAAGTGAGAAAGCTTAATTTATATTATATATACAAAGGTTTTTTATTATGATAGATATATTAAGCTCAATATATTATGACATGTAAGATTGATGTATGTTAATTATAGTATTCTTAGTGACTTTCAACAACAAAAATATCATCAAGTATTTATCCCACTACGTGGGGTTGGCTGCATGAATGTTTTTTTGTCTATTGCGTCTTGTTAAGAATCAAATTCTCATTTAAATCTATAAAATATATCATTTATAATTTTTTCTAACCAAATCTGTTTAGGTCTACCACTACATTTCTTAACAAAAGTCAAATCTAATGCATCATCTACTCTAATAAAATTTTATCATATTCTAAAACTTATTTTCAATTTTCAAGCATTCAAATAGCTCCCCTTAGATTGTATACTTTCAAGAAAATATTATCATATCCCATACTTAAGCTTCGTTTGGAATAATTTTGACCACTGTTTTTTTGTTGCTTCCAAGAACTTTTTGTACCAAAAGGTTAGTATAGAAAGCAGTAAAAATTTGTTAATGTCAATGTTTATTTTAGATAAAGTTATTACTAAATGGAAAGAAGTGAGAAATTAATTTATATGATATATGTTGAGATTTCTTATGGTGACATATCTATTAAGCTGTTTGATTTAAAAAGTGGTTTTGAAAAATTTTATTTTCTTTGAGAAATATTAATTTATGAAATTATAGTTTTGAAATCAAACATGTCATTACGAATAGCATATCGCCTCGGGAGGCGAATATACCATTCCCTAATAGGTTCAAATTTCAGAACTTTGAATTTTATCCCGATTATAGTAGTCAAACTCAGGGAAGAATTACATATAACCCTGGTGAGGTAAAGATTAAATTCGACCGAGTATTTGACTATAATGATTCAGACTTGAGATCAATAATTTTATAATCAAAGTAATGATAACAAAGCAATATATCTTCCCGAGGAAAGAGGATATTGTCTATTATCGATGATTTGAATAAGACGATAATGATCGCCTTTTTTTGTATTTTTCAAAGATAATTAATTAAAATTTTGAAAATTTTGATTTGGAAAATCTAGCATGGGTTTCTAAATTTCCTACGAGCGCAAGCCCTCGAAGTTAATTACATCATAGGAAACCGGAGTTTTCTACGAATACTCTCAATTATATGCTTAAATTTGAAATGAAGAAGTTTTAAGACCAGGCCTAAAAAATAAATTTTCACTAAAAGAATGCATAGATTTCCCTTGACATATCTACACCCTCATAGGTCAGGTGGTCTGCCAAAACCAGCAGGCGAGGAGGTGCCTAACAAAAGTAAAGAAAAGTGCAACATGTATGCATGTGAACTCCCAACGGTCCCGAGCTTACTTCTTACATTCACTAGAGTTGTTATGTTTTCTTAAAATTTTTAATTTTTTTTAAATAGAAAAAAGTTTAATTATTCGTACCCTCACGAGCCTCTGATCGGATTCCAGGCAAAATAAAAATTAACATGCAAGAATCTCCAAAAAATACTAAAAGTAGATAATCCTATATCGCAATCAACATCAAACAATCAATATTAATAAACAAATAAATTAAAATTTAATGTTAATAGGCAAATGCCTTTTAATATTACAATCAGAATTGTAGAAATACAAAGTGGTCGGGTACCACTAACAACAAGCCCGGATTTCTAATCGTAAGACACAAGTGACTTTGAGAATTATGATTCTTCTTGTTCTTCACTTCTTTGTCCTTCTATGACTCCTTGGATCATCAGGTTTGGATATCCAAATGAAAAGAAAGTCCCCGTTGGAAGGGTTGTTATATTTTCTCTTTAGATACTTCAAAATCATCCAAATTCTTATCTCCAAATGGAGAGGGACTCTCCCCTAAGAGATTCATCTCCAAATGGAGAGGGACTCTCCCCTAAGGGATGTCCCTTTCTCTTTGGATTCCAAATTGGATGTTTAAATCCCATCTCAAATTATCTCTTTGACATTTAAAACTCAATGCTTAAATTAAATTACATCAAATGAAATTGAAAATTTTAGACTAAACACCTGCGGTGTTTTCCTAATAAATCAACATTAAAACAAATATCCCAAGCAATTAATATTTAAAATTTTAAATGCTCAAATCACAGCCATGCTTGACCATGCTCTTTTAATATTACAGGGGGACGTATGCATTCTGAAGCACCAACATAAAATATCGTCAATTTAAAGCTTAATTTAATGGCCCTTTAATTTTTATACCCTATATGAGCATGACCATCTGCATAAGATTAAATTTGTATAAATTATTCATAATATAAGGGTAATTTATTGCACAATCAATCACATCAGAGAGTGCAGGAAGTAAGTAAACAATCAATCAATCTAAGTTAACAAACATCATGTAGAGAAAACTTGAAAATTCGGCACACATCAGAAAATTAAACATTGGCCTTGCCTAAGACTAGAGTTGGTTGTCCTAGCAAGCCATCTAAAGTGTGTGGGGAAGGCTGTGTGGTTTGGATATGTCTTATATAGGATAATTAATTAAAATTATTTGATGTTCTGGTTAGTTGAAAGGCTTAAGGAATTTAAGTTAAAGTTTAAGTATAAATGACTTAAGATTAATTTTAAAGTATATTTCAAAGGGTTATTGATTATGACTTTTGTTGTTCATCGAAGCCGTGAAGTTTATTTCACCTTTCTTGTGGTTAATTTAATAGTCTCATAGACTTGAGTTACCCGGTGGTAATCGATATGTTTAAGTTTATTAGATTGATTAAGACTTAAAGGTCTATTAATTTTTAATTAAAATTGATTGGTTGTTGGTTTTAAAGGTAAATTAATATTTTCTAGACTTTTAAATGATTTTTGAATTTTAGGAACTTTTTGAATTATTTTAATCATTTATTTAAGGGGTTAAAAGTTGACTTTTTGATTAAAGTTAAATTCATTTTTATAAAATATTAGACCTTAAGATGGTAAATTAGACTATAAGTATGCCGGATTTATATATTTTTTACATTTAGTTATGAATGTTTGAAGTTTTGACTTGATTTTGACTTAAGTTTGACCGGATTGTTGAGTTTTTAAATTGAAAATTTTTTGAAGGTTTGATACTTTTGATAAATATTAGATTTTATTTTGAGTTGAATGCCTTTGAGTTTAATTAATTTGGATTTTTTTGGAATTAGTTATGATCTTTCAAAGTTTTGCAATTATTTGACTTTTTAATGGAGCCCTGCATTGGGTACCCATACCCATACCCACCCATGTACCCACCCATACCCAATGGGTATGGGTACATCCATGGCCTTGTGGGTGGGTATGGGTGTGTACTCAACATCGGGAGATAAATCGATTTATATTGTTAATCACCATATATATTATATTACTGCAATCCTCACTATGTAGTATGCAACACTTAACCATGTTGCGACTACGGTAAATTCTAATATGCGACTTGAAAGTTTGCAATCAGAGCAAAGGGCAACAAGTCTCAAGGTCATTATTTCGTGGAAGACTACTGTGTTAAAAAAGCTTGGAAAGTGGGTGGGAATAGGTTGGTACGGCATCCCTAAAGTCATCATGGGTGGGTGTTAGTGGGCGAAGCCCGTTCGAATAAAGCATGGGTACCCAACCAGAACCCCATGTAGGCTTTGCTTTTTAAATTGCTTTAATTAAAGACCTTCTTTATTATTTGAATCCAAATGAACTACAAACTTCTTTAAATCACATCCAAAGATCAGAAATGATCTAAGGAGGGATTATCAAGTGTTTGAGAATTTTTTGGAATTTATAAATTTTTTAATTAATTAAATTAATTTGATGTTGAATTTCAATTAAAATTAAATTAAACTTAAATCTAGAATCAAATTATAATTCTCCTCATTTTCTTATATTAGTTAGTTTGATGGTGTTAGTACTGAGAGTAAAGTACATTCCCTGTAAATCTAGGATGAAAGGATAGCATTATGAGTATATTACTATATGGCTTATCATTAGGTGACCTCTCCATTCTTGAGAGGCTATAAATCACACTTATATATATATATATATATATATATATATATATATATATATATATATATATATATATATCACACTGATGATGTTCCTTCTATCTTTCTCTTCTACATGCTTTATGTGTGATGTCTCTTTCTTGATTCATTTATCTCCGACAAATCAGATGAAAACATGCTCTTTGTGTGTGTTGAATAGCCCATTGAGCCTATCTCCTTTAAATCAAAAGAACCTAAGAATCCCACTATGCATTGAATTGAGAAGAGAATAAATTTTTGATTGATTAATCCTATATTACATTCATTCAAAATAAATCTTATAGTTATAAAATCACCATGATATATAAAATTTTGGCTAAAATATTTGATTGTAGTTTTGTCTTAATTAATTTTAGTTTCTTAATGAATTTGACACTCTTTAATCAGAAAGATGGTTGTCTCTTTTCTACCAATAAAATTTATTTTTATAGCAATATTAGTTGAGATTTAAATCAATATTTCCATATCTCAACAATTGAAAGAGACTACGACCATCTTTTTTATTAAAGAGTGCCAAATTTGTAGTTCATTTCTTTACGAAACTCAAAATTTTTCAACTTTTAAGTTGTTCATAGTTTTAAAGATTTATTTGCAAATCGAGCTTTTACGAAATTTAATTCAAAGACAAAATAGTAAGCTAATGTTTATTGATTTCCATAAAGAAACAAGTTCAAATAGCCTTTAAAACAAATGAAATAATAAGAACACAAAGAATTTAGGTGATTCGAGTTCTTATGAACTCTACATCCATGACGCAACCTTGTTCATCATTCTTTATTCAAATATGTCTGAAAAAAATATGATACAAGATTTGTATATACATAAATTGTTTAAGACATTTCTAATAGCAGTCTACAATTAGTTGAACCAAATAATAGCTTAAACCGAGAGCATTATCATCAGTTGAGATTTTAATGAGCTTTACTGCATTTGAATTTACCAAATCACAAATGAAATGGCAGCGAACATCCACATGCCTTGTTCTTCCATGAAAAATTGGATTTTTAACGCAAATGCAATGCACTCTGCCTGGTAGTGAAAAGTTTAGAAACTGTAATAACATGTGAAGCCACTTATCCATGCGAGCATCCTCATTTTTGCAACACTCAACTTAATTTTATGCTTCTCTTTTAATGGTCAATGTTATGTGCCAAAAAGCATTGCAGGTAGAAGCACTATCTTATAAAATTTTCTCTTCAGTTTGAGGGATATTTTTCATCACACAATAGACTCGATGTATTCCTCCACCACAACCACTACAGGAATTTAAGTCATCTCCAGATGAAAAATCTGTTGCAAATTTAGTTTCTCGCCGGATTACATTCCGACGCCAAAAGTCACGTCAGAAAAATATTTACGACGGGTCAAATCCGTCGCAAAATATTTGCGGCGGGAAAGTTTTTGTTGGAAAATAAAAAAATTAACCATCATTTAGTTAAAAATGACTTTTATATTTTAGTTTATTTTTATGCATTGGTTTACTTATTTTTTGAGTTTTACATTCTCCTTTATTTGCCAAATTGGTCAATTATCGTTCTACAGCAGCTGAATTGACTGCCCTTGTAAATTTTATCATACTTAAAATAGATAGATCTTGAAAATTTTATCATCCATTAAATATTTTTTTATCTTTAAGAAACTAAATGAGCCCTAATCACAATCACACACTTCATTTTATCATTTAGCTTCAAAAGGCAGAACAAAAACTTTTATGTAATTCTGTCTATTTTATAGTTCTACAATGTTCAATTAACTTTTTAATTTGTTTTATAACTCTACTTTTGATTTTTTGCCAAATTGCTCAGATTTCTGATTTCTTCTGTTATAAAAAGGAGATTGTAGAACTCCAAAATAACTTCCTGCGCTTCAGCCCGGGACCGGGCCAAACTACGCCGAAGCCATACTTCAGGATCCGCGAGCAACCATTGCTAACTGTTGCTCGATATGCCTTGTTGACTATGATGATGAAGAAGGGTTGGATTTCATTGAGGATTTTAACGGATTATGGGCAGTCCACATAGAAGATTAAACTCCAATATTCAAACAACATTTTTTTTTAACTCTATTTTCTATAGAAATGCTTCTAAACAAATTTATACATCAACAACAATCCAATCAAACAAGAGCAAATAGTCAAATAGTAGTTCAATTTCAAGCTTGCATCACTGACTATCGACACACCATTGATCCACCCTATAGCATGAAATGCATGCCCAAGATCAGGTAAGATCCTCAATGGATTATTATCATCCCCTTCCTCATTAACATAGGCAACAAGGCATATCGGGCAATAGTTTGAGGAAGGGTTGGATAATGCATTGAAGATATTACCCGATTGTGGTCATGTATTTTATGATATATGTGTGGGTCGATGGTCATGACAACATCCAATGATGCTTGGATGAGTAAGCTTGAAATTGAACAACTGCTATTTGACTATTTGCCCTTGTTTGATTGGGTTGTCGATGTATAAATTTATTTAAAAGCATTTGTATAGAATAGAGTTTTAAAAAAAATGTTGTTTGAATACTAGAGTTTAATCTTCTATGTGGACTGAAAATAAAGGATTTGTTATTTTCAAGCGAACTCATCCAAGCATCACCGACGATCGACACATCGGACAAGTTGGATGTTGTCGCAATCATTGATCCACACATAGACAACAAGGCATATCGTAAAGGTAATGAATAATTTCAAAAACTCTCTATTTGGTTAAAGGAATTTAAAACTTTTTGACTGTTTTACAAAATAAAATAATAAATTTTTATAACTTCAATAACAAATATTTAATAGCAGCAAGATTGATGCATGATATTTTGTGTTATTTGAGTATAAAAAAATTTTAGCGTTCAGGTGCTTGTACGAGTTACTGAAAATTATACAGTCTAGTCCATCAAATTCTACCACCAGAATGGCTCCTATTTCTTGGAGTGTTAAAAATATAAAATGCTGCACTTATGTTTGATGGAATTTGTGTTAATACAAATATGTCTATATAAAGCCAAGAGAATACAATAATAATGAAAATACAATAAAATAGAATATCCTCAATAATGAGGATATATATATATATATATATATATATATATATATATATATATATATATATATATATATATATATATATATATATATATATATATATATAAAATAGATTTTTACTATAAATATTATATGACCATAATGGAAAGAAATAAGAAAACTTAATTTATATGATATATACTGAGATTTCTTATTGTTTGCATTGGTAATAAATATGATAACTTGTGAATGTATGAAAGAATTGCAACCTCAATGATCGGTCACATAACAAAACCCCCAACTGACATAAACAAAAAAGTGACTTCTATTTAACAAATCAATTGAAATGAACCATATCACAATCCAAGTCGGGCTTCATCACAAATAAATGGTTATCTTTTTCTATAAGAGGGAATTCAACCTGATGGAATAAATCAACATACAAACCTTGAAAAATAATCAAATATGTCATAGTAACCCATTCAATCAGGCCAAATTCAATGACTGTAACAAGCCAGTATATGTTTCTGCCGCGTCTGAGTTTGGAGAAAGTATTTTAAGCCAACATTGAATAGTCTGAAGACCAACTAGAACGTGCCACATCACCCGGTGAACAACATTACCAAATAAAAAAATGATGTGACGCATTCTGGTTGATTTCCGAATGTCATCTACCGCCCAGAATAATTTTTCCGGAGTTTGAACCTAAAAACTAGAATCAACATAACTCCAGTCAAATCGATGATGTTTCAGTTTTAATTGCATGTTTTTTTTTTATTTAATGTTATTACAAAATGATATTTAATTGCATGAGCAATAATTTGTATGTATCATGTAATTATATTTACTAATCCAAGTATTGGGATTACAATACAAAATTAAAATCCCTAAGCCCTAAAATCTGGCACTTATTGTTATTTTTGCAATATTCAATCTGACGATCTAAAATTGGACTCTATAACAGTTACCCACCACTGGTTCTCATAAAAGACCAATACAAGCAATGAGAATAAATCACAACATCCATTCACTGGTTCTCATAAAAGAATTAAGGTCAAAAAATAGAAACGATAGCCACTCACAGCTACAGAATCCATAAAATCAAACTAAAAATAAAAAAAACATAAATAGTAGTAATAATAATAGTAACTTCTCAAATGTCATTAAATTTAAGATGATTCGTCTAACAAAACATGTCTTTCAAGTGCTTGAAAAAGAGAATGCAAACAAAACAAGCTTGCCTAGTCTAGAGAAGATGATGCAGGTGCTCCATAGCCACCACCGCCACGGCAAAAGCAGGCCTACCACCAGCACCACCCTGCATCGCCACAAAAAAAAGATTACAAACTTTGAAACATTATTTAATCAATATAAATAAATTTGAAAAAAAAAAATATAGATTATTTGCATAATAAACATCTGCTTTATCATCATTATATGTATGAATTAGAACAAAGAAATAAAGAAAGATTATAAAATTTATCTAATTTTTAGAGATCAGTGATCACCATAAATAAA